>JAKUDI010000272.1:0-19567 GCA_022702515.1 Ilyophis sp. 1 JC-2022 | reverse complement strand
AAGTTATATAAATAACGAGGAAAACAGACGAGGTCTGCCTGTAGCGATCGTTTTGGAGAGAACTCTTCAGACTTCATGAGTTGCTACACTGTATAGACTACGACAAATTTATTTTAAAGATGTTTGCTGAAATAACGTAATGTATTGTTATGTTGTGGTTAACCCTTTATATTAGTGGAAGAGATCAAGATGCAGTGTAACACGTATGTCCGTAAAAGGAGGGAAGAGAAGGAGAGCATGTTGTAGACAAAACAAACTTTACATAAGTAAAAACGGACACATAATAAGCCCGGTTCAATATTTTGCCAATGTAATTTAAGCATGCTCTGTTTTTAACGTTCTGGTAGAGGCAAAAAAAACAACAACCTTTAGTTCCGTGATTGACCGAACGGATAACCAGGTCGTCATCGCTCGACGAAGAGTAATCCATTTTTATTCGCACGGATTTTCAAACGCGAAAAAGAACGTGAGCTTTTCGTTTTTTCGCATCGTTGCAGGTGTGTCAGGTTTTTACGCAAAATATTCGCCGACGAATTTTTCGCATTTTCGCCTCGCTTATTCGTTACGTCCCCGATGTGTCACGGCCTTTATGGCTAAAGTTTATAAAAATGCAAAAAATATCTTCATATATATGGAGCCAATCCCCCCCACACAAATACCTTTGTTGCCCACCAGTCACAGAAGTGACCAGTCAAGAGCTAAATGGTTATGTTTTGTTTTTTTGTATTCATTTTATATTATATATTTTTAGGTTCAAAACCTCATTGTACTGTGTACTGTACAAACTACTGTGAGTATTGGAATATTGTACATAGCACTTTTCTATTTACTT
Source organism: Ilyophis sp. 1 JC-2022 (assembly GCA_022702515.1). Classification (NCBI taxonomy): domain Eukaryota; kingdom Metazoa; phylum Chordata; class Actinopteri; order Anguilliformes; family Synaphobranchidae; genus Ilyophis; species Ilyophis sp. 1 JC-2022. The sequence continues at coordinate 18,735 of JAKUDI010000272.1, read as the reverse complement.
TGCTTTTATGGCCTTTTATCCATTTTCATACTGTTAATATGTAAAATAGTTATTTATTTATGTTTGTATCTTTAATATTCTGAATAAACAATTTAACTGTTAAAACGTTAATTCTGACCTGGACTGTATCCATTTATTCTCATGCTATTTTATTTTAGGGGTGCTCTTAATATTACTGGTTGTCGCCACCTAATGGCCATTTATGTAGTGTAGCTACAGGCAGTTAGCTATAATGGTGTACAGATTTATTTATACTTTATTGTTTGGGTACAAACACATTTATTTATAATCTTACTTTTCTCTATCTATACTACATGGGTATTGAAGATTTGCATGACTATTTAACTACCTGCAAAACTGTACACAGTAAGGGGACACTACACAATAAAGGGTAAATAAAAGGCATTATCTTTCAGTATATTGGTTATGATAGAACAGTAGAATAATATTGAAGCAGAAGAATAAAATGGACATCTGAACAAGTGCTACAATCTTGAGGGGATATTCAACCATACAGTTTGGAAATGTATAATGCAACATTTAATATATGTACAGTGCCTTTGGAAAGTATCCAAACCCATTGGATTTTTTTCAAATTGTGCTATGTTGAAAGCTCAAATTAACATTTCAATTGACTTTTTTTGTTACTCATTCACATGAAGTGCTCTATAATGTCAAAGTAGAGAAAAAAAATACACCCTTTGCTGTAAAGGCTTAAAAATAAGGTCTGGTGTATCCAATAGTGAAATAATCTAAACATTTTACTCCACTTTGACATTATAGAGCACTTTGTGTAGATGAGTAACAAAAAGCCCATTTGAACATATCTAAATTTGAGCTGTCAAACAGCAAAATTTGAAAGGGTGTTCATACTTTCCGAAGGCACTGTATATGATTACCTAGAATCAGGGGCAGGTATAAAATTTAAAAAAAAGGTTAGGCTAGGGTTAAGGCTAGGGCTAAGGTTTTGTCGGATAAATACACGTAAAAAAAGGTAAACCTTGATGGCTGGCCCCCCTCGTCTGGGTCTGTGCCCCAGCCTGGCCCCCCCATTCAAAATGTTCTAGACACGCCCCTGCACATAGGGTGAATACTAGCAACATCAGCTGTCCCTGCTGACCGTTAACAGCATACCCCACATAGGGTGAATACTAGCAACATCAGCTGTCCCTGCTGACCGTTAACAGCATACCCCACATAGGGTGAATACTAGCAACATCAGCTGCCCTGCTGACCGTTAACAGCATACCCCACATAGGGTGAATACTAGCAACATCAGCTGTCCCTGCTGACCGTTAACAGCATACCCCACATAGGGTGAATACTAGCAACATCAGCTGTCCCTGCTGACCGTTAACAGCATACCCCACATAGGGTGAATACTAGCAACATCAGCTGTCCCTGCTGACCGTTAACAGCATACCCCACATAGGGTGAATACTAGCAACATCAGCTGTCCCTGCTGACCGTTAACAGCATACCCCACATAGGGTGAATACTAGCAACATCAGCTGTCCCTGCTGACCGTTAACAGCATACCCCACATAGGGTGAATACTAGCAACATCAGCTGTCCCTGCTGACCGTTAACAGCATACCCCACATAGGGTGAATACTAGCAACATCAGCTGTCCCTGCTGACCGTTAACAGCATACCCCACATAGGGTGAATACTAGCAACATCAGCTGTCCCTGCTGACCGTTAACAGCATACCCCACATAGGGTGAATACTAGCAACATCAGCTGTCCCTGCTGACCGTTAACAGCATACCCCACATAGGGTGAATACTAGCAACATCAGCTGTCCCTGCTGACCGTTAACAGCATACCCCACATAGGGTGAATACTAGCAACATCAGCTGTCCCTGCTGACCGTTAACAGCATACCCCACATAGGGTGAATACTAGCAACATCAGCTGTCCCTGCTGACCGTTAACAGCATACCCCACATAGGGTGAATACTAGCAACATCAGCTGTCCCTGCTGACCGTTAACAGCATACCCCACATAGGGTGAATACTAGCAACATCAGCTGTCCCTGCTGACCGTTAACAGCATACCCCACATAGGGTGAATACTAGCAACATCAGCTGTCCCTGCTGACCGTTAACAGCATACCCCACATAGGGTGAATACTAGCAACATCAGCTGTCCCTGCTGACCGTTAACAGCATACCCCACATAGGGTGAATACTAGCAACATCAGCTGTCCCTGCTGACCGTTAACAGCATACCCCACATAGGGTGAATACTAGCAACATCAGCTGTCCCTGCTGACCGTTAACAGCATACCCCACATAGGGTGAATACTAGCAACATCAGCTGTCCCTGCTGACCGTTAACAGCATACCCCACATAGGGTGAATACTAGCAACATCAGCTGTCCCTGCTGACCGTTAACAGCATACCCCACATAGGGTGAATACTAGCAACATCAGCTGTCCCTGCTGACCGTTAACAGCATACCCCACATAGGGTGAATACTAGCAACATCAGCTGTCCCTGCTGACCGTTAACAGCATACCCCACATAGGGTGAATACTAGCAACATCAGCTGTCCCTGCTGACCGTTAACAGCATACCCCACATAGGGTGAATACTAGCAACATCAGCTGTCCCTGCTGACCGTTAACAGCATACCCCACATAGGGTGAATACTAGCAACATCAGCTGTCCCTGCTGACCGTTAACAGCATACCCCACATAGGGTGAATACTAGCAACATCAGCTGTCCCTGCTGACCGTTAACAGCATACCCCACATAGGGTGAATACTAGCAACATCAGCTGTCCCTGCTGACCGTTAACAGCATACCCCACATAGGGTGAATACTAGCAACATCAGCTGTCCCTGCTGACCGTTAACAGCATACCCCACATAGGGTGAATACTAGCAACATCAGCTGTCCCTGCTGACCGTTAACAGCATACCCCACATAGGGTGAATACTAGCAACATCAGCTGTGCCTGCTGACCGTTAACAGCATACCCCACATAGGGTGAATACTAGCAACATCAGCTGTCCCTGCTGACCGTTAACAGCATACCCCACATAGGGTGAATACTAGCAACATCAGCTGTCCCTGCTGACCGTTAACAGCATACCCCACATAGGGTGAATACTAGCAACATCAGCTGTCCCTGCTGACCGTTAACAGCATACCCCACATAGGGTGAATACTAGCAACATCAGCTGTCCCTGCTGACCGTTAACAGCATACCCCACATAGGGTGAATACTAGCAACATCAGCTGTCCCTGCTGACCGTTAACAGCATACCCCACATAGGGTGAATACTAGCAACATCAGCTGTTCCTGCTGACCGTTAACAGCATACCCCACATAGGGTGAATACTAGCAACATCAGCTGTCCCTGCTGACCGTTAACAGCATACCCCACATAGGGTGAATACTAGCAACATCAGCTGTCCCTGCTGACCGTTAACAGCATACCCCACATAGGGTGAATACTAGCAACATCAGCTGTCCCTGCTGACCGTTAACAGCATACCCCACATAGGGTGAATACTAGCAACATCAGCTGTCCCTGCTGACCGTTAACAGCATACCCCACATAGGGTGAATACTAGCAACATCAGCTGTCCCTGCTGACCGTTAACAGCATACCCCACATAGGGTGAATACTAGCAACATCAGCTGTCCCTGCTGACCGTTAACAGCATACCCCACATAGGGTGAATACTAGCAACATCAGCTGTCCCTGCTGACCGTTAACAGCATACCCCACATAGGGTGAATACTAGCAACATCAGCTGTCCCTGCTGACCGTTAACAGCATACCCCACATAGGGTGAATACTAGCAACATCAGCTGTCCCTGCTGACCGTTAACAGCATACCCCACATAGGGTGAATACTAGCAACATCAGCTGTCCCTGCTGACCGTTAACAGCATACCCCACATAGGGTGAATACTAGCAACATCAGCTGTCCCTGCTGACCGTTAACAGCATACCCCACATAGGGTGAATACTAGCAACATCAGCTGTCCCTGCTGACCGTTAACAGCATACCCCACATAGGGTGAATACTAGCAACATCAGCTGTCCCTGCTGACCGTTAACAGCATACCCCACATAGGGTGAATACTAGCAACATCAGCTGTCCTGCTGACCGTTAACAGCATACCCCACATAGGGTGAATACTAGCAACATCAGCTGTCCCTGCTGACCGTTAACAGCATACCCCACATAGGGTGAATACTAGCAACATCAGCTGTCCCTGCTGACCGTTAACAGCATACCCCACATAGGGTGAATACTAGCAACATCAGCTGTCCCTGCTGACCGTTAACAGCATACCCCACATAGGGTGAATACTAGCAACATCAGCTGTCCCTGCTGACCGTTAACAGCATACCCCACATAGGGTGAATACTAGCAACATCAGCTGTCCCTGCTGACCGTTAACAGCATACCCCACATAGGGTGAATACTAGCAACATCAGCTGTCCCTGCTGACCGTTAACAGCATACCCCACATAGGGTGAATACTAGCAACATCAGCTGTCCCTGCTGACCGTTAACAGCATACCCCACATAGGGTGAATACTAGCAACATCAGCTGTCCCTGCTGACCGTTAACAGCATACCCCACATAGGGTGAATACTAGCAACATCAGCTGTCCCTGCTGACCGTTAACAGCATACCCCACATAGGGTGAATACTAGCAACATCAGCTGTCCCTGCTGACCGTTAACAGCATACCCCACATAGGGTGAATACTAGCAACATCAGCTGTCCCTGCTGACCGTTAACAGCATACCCCACATAGGGTGAATACTAGCAACATCAGCTGTCCCTGCTGACCGTTAACAGCATACCCCACATAGGGTGAATACTAGCAACATCAGCTGTCCCTGCTGACCGTTAACAGCATACCCCACATAGGGTGAATACTAGCAACATCAGCTGTCCCTGCTGACCGTTAACAGCATACCCCACATAGGGTGAATACTAGCAACATCAGCTGTCCCTGCTGACCGTTAACAGCATACCCCACATAGGGTGAATACTAGCAACATCAGCTGTCCCTGCTGACCGTTAACAGCATACCCCACATAGGGTGAATACTAGCAACATCAGCTGTCCCTGCTGACCGTTAACAGCATACCCCACATAGGGTGAATACTAGCAACATCAGCTGTCCCTGCTGACCGTTAACAGCATACCCCACATAGGGTGAATACTAGCAACATCAGCTGTCCCTGCTGACCGTTAACAGCATACCCCACATAGGGTGAATACTAGCAACATCAGCTGTCCCTGCTGACCGTTAACAGCATACCCCACATAGGGTGAATACTAGCAACATCAGCTGTCCCTGCTGACCGTTAACAGCATACCCCACATAGGGTGAATACTAGCAACATCAGCTGTCCCTGCTGACCGTTAACAGCATACCCCACATAGGGTGAATACTAGCAACATCAGCTGTCCCTGCTGACCGTTAACAGCATACCCCACATAGGGTGAATACTAGCAACATCAGCTGTCCCTGCTGACCGTTAACAGCATACCCCACATAGGGTGAATACTAGCAACATCAGCTGTCCCTGCTGACCGTTAACAGCATACCCCACATAGGGTGAATACTAGCAACATCAGCTGTCCCTGCTGACCGTTAACAGCATACCCCACATAGGGTGAATACTAGCAACATCAGCTGTCCTGCTGACCGTTAACAGCATACCCCACATAGGGTGAATACTAGCAACATCAGCTGTCCCTGCTGACCGTTAACAGCATACCCCACATAGGGTGAATACTAGCAACATCAGCTGTCCCTGCTGACCGTTAACAGCATACCCCACATAGGGTGAATACTAGCAACATCAGCTGTCCCTGCTGACCGTTAACAGCATACCCCACATAGGGTGAATACTAGCAACATCAGCTGTCCCTGCTGACCGTTAACAGCATACCCCACATAGGGTGAATACTAGCAACATCAGCTGTCCCTGCTGACCGTTAACAGCATACCCCACATAGGGTGAATACTAGCAACATCAGCTGTCCCTGCTGACCGTTAACAGCATACCCCACATAGGGTGAATACTAGCAACATCAGCTGTCCCTGCTGACCGTTAACAGCATACCCCACATAGGGTGAATACTAGCAACATCAGCTGTCCCTGCTGACCGTTAACAGCATACCCCACATAGGGTGAATACTAGCAACATCAGCTGTCCCTGCTGACCGTTAACAGCATACCCCACATAGGGTGAATACTAGCAACATCAGCTGTCCCTGCTGACCGTTAACAGCATACCCCACATAGGGTGAATACTAGCAACATCAGCTGTCCCTGCTGACCGTTAACAGCATACCCCACATAGGGTGAATACTAGCAACATCAGCTGTCCCTGCTGACCGTTAACAGCATACCCCACATAGGGTGAATACTAGCAACATCAGCTGTCCCTGCTGACCGTTAACAGCATACCCCACATAGGGTGAATACTAGCAACATCAGCTGTCCTGCTGACCGTTAACAGCATACCCCACATAGGGTGAATACTAGCAACATCAGCTGTCCCTGCTGACCGTTAACAGCATACCCCACATAGGGTGAATACTAGCAACATCAGCTGTCCTGCTGACCGTTAACAGCATACCCCACATAGGGTGAATACTAGCAACATCAGCTGTCCCTGCTGACCGTTAACAGCATACCCCACATAGGGTGAATACTAGCAACATCAGCTGTCCCTGCTGACCGTTAACAGCATACCCCACATAGGGTGAATACTAGCAACATCAGCTGTCCCTGCTGACCGTTAACAGCATACCCCACATAGGGTGAATACTAGCAACATCAGCTGTCCCTGCTGACCGTTAACAGCATACCCCACATAGGGTGAATACTAGCAACATCAGCTGTCCCTGCTGACCGTTAACAGCATACCCCACATAGGGTGAATACTAGCAACATCAGCTGTCCCTGCTGACCGTTAACAGCATACCCCACATAGGGTGAATACTAGCAACATCAGCTGTCCCTGCTGACCGTTAACAGCATACCCCACATAGGGTGAATACTAGCAACATCAGCTGTCCCTGCTGACCGTTAACAGCATACCCCACATAGGGTGAATACTAGCAACATCAGCTGTCCCTGCTGACCGTTAACAGCATACCCCACATAGGGTGAATACTAGCAACATCAGCTGTCCCTGCTGACCGTTAACAGCATACCCCACATAGGGTGAATACTAGCAACATCAGCTGTCCCTGCTGACCGTTAACAGCATACCCCACATAGGGTGAATACTAGCAACATCAGCTGTCCCTGCTGACCGTTAACAGCATACCCCACATAGGGTGAATACTAGCAACATCAGCTGTCCTGCTGACCGTTAACAGCATACCCCACATAGGGTGAATACTAGCAACATCAGCTGTCCCTGCTGACCGTTAACAGCATACCCCACATAGGGTGAATACTAGCAACATCAGCTGTCCCTGCTGACCGTTAACAGCATACCCCACATAGGGTGAATACTAGCAACATCAGCTGTCCTGCTGACCGTTAACAGCATACCCCACATAGGGTGAATACTAGCAACATCAGCTGTCCCTGCTGACCGTTAACAGCATACCCCACATAGGGTGAATACTAGCAACATCAGCTGTCCCTGCTGACCGTTAACAGCATACCCCACATAGGGTGAATACTAGCAACATCAGCTGTCCCTGCTGACCGTTAACAGCATACCCCACATAGGGTGAATACTAGCAACATCAGCTGTCCCTGCTGACCGTTAACAGCATACCCCACATAGGGTGAATACTAGCAACATCAGCTGTCCCTGCTGACCGTTAACAGCATACCCCACATAGGGTGAATACTAGCAACATCAGCTGTCCCTGCTGACCGTTAACAGCATACCCCACATAGGGTGAATACTAGCAACATCAGCTGTCCCTGCTGACCGTTAACAGCATACCCCACATAGGGTGAATACTAGCAACATCAGCTGTCCCTGCTGACCGTTAACAGCATACCCCACATAGGGTGAATACTAGCAACATCAGCTGTCCCTGCTGACCGTTAACAGCATACCCCACATAGGGTGAATACTAGCAACATCAGCTGTCCCTGCTGACCGTTAACAGCATACCCCACATAGGGTGAATACTAGCAACATCAGCTGTCCCTGCTGACCGTTAACAGCATACCCCACATAGGGTGAATACTAGCAACATCAGCTGTCCCTGCTGACCGTTAACAGCATACCCCACATAGGGTGAATACTAGCAACATCAGCTGTCCCTGCTGACCGTTAACAGCATACCCCACATAGGGTGAATACTAGCAACATCAGCTGTCCTGCTGACCGTTAACAGCATACCCCACATAGGGTGAATACTAGCAACATCAGCTGTCCCTGCTGACCGTTAACAGCATACCCCACATAGGGTGAATACTAGCAACATCAGCTGTCCTGCTGACCGTTAACAGCATACCCCACATAGGGTGAATACTAGCAACATCAGCTGTCCCTGCTGACCGTTAACAGCATACCCCACATAGGGTGAATACTAGCAACATCAGCTGTCCCTGCTGACCGTTAACAGCATACCCCACATAGGGTGAATACTAGCAACATCAGCTGTCCCTGCTGACCGTTAACAGCATACCCCACATAGGGTGAATACTAGCAACATCAGCTGTCCCTGCTGACCGTTAACAGCATACCCCACATAGGGTGAATACTAGCAACATCAGCTGTCCCTGCTGACCGTTAACAGCATACCCCACATAGGGTGAATACTAGCAACATCAGCTGTCCCTGCTGACCGTTAACAGCATACCCCACATAGGGTGAATACTAGCAACATCAGCTGTCCCTGCTGACCGTTAACAGCATACCCCACATAGGGTGAATACTAGCAACATCAGCTGTCCCTGCTGACCGTTAACAGCATACCCCACATAGGGTGAATACTAGCAACATCAGCTGTCCCTGCTGACCGTTAACAGCATACCCCACATAGGGTGAATACTAGCAACATCAGCTGTCCCTGCTGACCGTTAACAGCATACCCCACATAGGGTGAATACTAGCAACATCAGCTGTCCCTGCTGACCGTTAACAGCATACCCCACATAGGGTGAATACTAGCAACATCAGCTGTCCCTGCTGACCGTTAACAGCATACCCCACATAGGGTGAATACTAGCAACATCAGCTGTCCCTGCTGACCGTTAACAGCATACCCCACATAGGGTGAATACTAGCAACATCAGCTGTCCCTGCTGACCGTTAACAGCATACCCCACATAGGGTGAATACTAGCAACATCAGCTGTCCCTGCTGACCGTTAACAGCATACCCCACATAGGGTGAATACTAGCAACATCAGCTGTCCCTGCTGACCGTTAACAGCATACCCCACATAGGGTGAATACTAGCAACATCAGCTGTCCCTGCTGACCGTTAACAGCATACCCCACATAGGGTGAATACTAGCAACATCAGCTGTCCCTGCTGACCGTTAACAGCATACCCCACATAGGGTGAATACTAGCAACATCAGCTGTCCTGCTGACCGTTAACAGCATACCCCACATAGGGTGAATACTAGCAACATCAGCTGTCCCTGCTGACCGTTAACAGCATACCCCACATAGGGTGAATACTAGCAACATCAGCTGTCCCTGCTGACCGTTAACAGCATACCCCACATAGGGTGAATACTAGCAACATCAGCTGTCCCTGCTGACCGTTAACAGCATACCCCACATAGGGTGAATACTAGCAACATCAGCTGTCCCTGCTGACCGTTAACAGCATACCCCACATAGGGTGAATACTAGCAACATCAGCTGTCCCTGCTGACCGTTAACAGCATACCCCACATAGGGTGAATACTAGCAACATCAGCTGTCCCTGCTGACCGTTAACAGCATACCCCACATAGGGTGAATACTAGCAACATCAGCTGTCCCTGCTGACCGTTAACAGCATACCCCACATAGGGTGAATACTAGCAACATCAGCTGTCCCTGCTGACCGTTAACAGCATACCCCACATAGGGTGAATACTAGCAACATCAGCTGCTGACCGTTAACAGCATACCCCACATAGGGTGAATACTAGCAACATCAGCTGTCCCTGCTGACCGTTAACAGCATACCCCACATAGGGTGAATACTAGCAACATCAGCTGTCCCTGCTGACCGTTAACAGCATACCCCACATAGGGTGAATACTAGCAACATCAGCTGTCCCTGCTGACCGTTAACAGCATACCCCACATAGGGTGAATACTAGCAACATCAGCTGTCCCTGCTGACCGTTAACAGCATACCCCACATAGGGTGAATACTAGCAACATCAGCTGTCCCGCTGACCGTTAACAGCATACCCCACATAGGGTGAATACTAGCAACATCAGCTGTCCCTGCTGACCGTTAACAGCATACCCCACATAGGGTGAATACTAGCAACATCAGCTGGCGCTGCTGACCGTTAACAGCATACCCCACATAGGGTGAATACTAGCAACATCAGCTGTCCCTGCTGACCGTTAACAGCATACCCCACATAGGGTGAATACTAGCAACATCAGCTGTCCCTGCTGACCGTTAACAGCATACCCCACATAGGGTGAATACTAGCAACATCAGCTGTCCCTGCTGACCGTTAACAGCATACCCCACATAGGGTGAATACTAGCAACATCAGCTGTCCCTGCTGACCGTTAACAGCATACCCCACATAGGGTGAATACTAGCAACATCAGCTGTCCCTGCTGACCGTTAACAGCATACCCCACATAGGGTGAATACTAGCAACATCAGCTGTCCCTGCTGACCGTTAACAGCATACCCCACATAGGGTGAATACTAGCAACATCAGCTGTCCCTGCTGACCGTTAACAGCATACCCCACATAGGGTGAATACTAGCAACATCAGCTGTCCCTGCTGACCGTTAACAGCATACCCCACATAGGGTGAATACTAGCAACATCAGCTGTCCCTGCTGACCGTTAACAGCATACCCCACATAGGGTGAATACTAGCAACATCAGCTGTCCCTGCTGACCGTTAACAGCATACCCCACATAGGGTGAATACTAGCAACATCAGCTGTCCCTGCTGACCGTTAACAGCATACCCCACATAGGGTGAATACTAGCAACATCAGCTGTCCCTGCTGACCGTTAACAGCATACCCCACATAGGGTGAATACTAGCAACATCAGCTGTCCTGCTGACCGTTAACAGCATACCCCACATAGGGTGAATACTAGCAACATCAGCTGTCCCTGCTGACCGTTAACAGCATACCCCACATAGGGTGAATACTAGCAACATCAGCTGTCCCTGCTGACCGTTAACAGCATACCCCACATAGGGTGAATACTAGCAACATCAGCTGTCCCTGCTGACCGTTAACAGCATACCCCACATAGGGTGAATACTAGCAACATCAGCTGTCCCTGCTGACCGTTAACAGCATACCCCACATAGGGTGAATACTAGCAACATCAGCTGTCCCTGCTGACCGTTAACAGCATACCCCACATAGGGTGAATACTAGCAACATCAGCTGTCCCTGCTGACCGTTAACAGCATACCCCACATAGGGTGAATACTAGCAACATCAGCTGTCCCTGCTGACCGTTAACAGCATACCCCACATAGGGTGAATACTAGCAACATCAGCTGTCCCTGCTGACCGTTAACAGCATACCCCACATAGGGTGAATACTAGCAACATCAGCTGTCCCTGCTGACCGTTAACAGCATACCCCACATAGGGTGAATACTAGCAACATCAGCTGTCCCTGCTGACCGTTAACAGCATACCCCACATAGGGTGAATACTAGCAACATCAGCTGTCCCTGCTGACCGTTAACAGCATACCCCACATAGGGTGAATACTAGCAACATCAGCTGTCCCTGCTGACCGTTAACAGCATACCCCACATAGGGTGAATACTAGCAACATCAGCTGTCCCTGCTGACCGTTAACAGCATACCCCACATAGGGTGAATACTAGCAACATCAGCTGTCCTGCTGACCGTTAACAGCATACCCCACATAGGGTGAATACTAGCAACATCAGCTGTCCCTGCTGACCGTTAACAGCATACCCCACATAGGGTGAATACTAGCAACATCAGCTGTCCTGCTGACCGTTAACAGCATACCCCACATAGGGTGAATACTAGCAACATCAGCTGTCCCTGCTGACCGTTAACAGCATACCCCACATAGGGTGAATACTAGCAACATCAGCTGTCCCTGCTGACCGTTAACAGCATACCCCACATAGGGTGAATACTAGCAACATCAGCTGTCCCTGCTGACCGTTAACAGCATACCCCACATAGGGTGAATACTAGCAACATCAGCTGTCCCTGCTGACCGTTAACAGCATACCCCACATAGGGTGAATACTAGCAACATCAGCTGTCCCTGCTGACCGTTAACAGCATACCCCACATAGGGTGAATACTAGCAACATCAGCTGTCCCTGCTGACCGTTAACAGCATACCCCACATAGGGTGAATACTAGCAACATCAGCTGTCCCTGCTGACCGTTAACAGCATACCCCACATAGGGTGAATACTAGCAACATCAGCTGTCCCTGCTGACCGTTAACAGCATACCCCACATAGGGTGAATACTAGCAACATCAGCTGTCCCTGCTGACCGTTAACAGCATACCCCACATAGGGTGAATACTAGCAACATCAGCTGTCCCTGCTGACCGTTAACAGCATACCCCACATAGGGTGAATACTAGCAACATCAGCTGTCCCTGCTGACCGTTAACAGCATACCCCACATAGGGTGAATACTAGCAACATCAGCTGTCCCTGCTGACCGTTAACAGCATACCCCACATAGGGTGAATACTAGCAACATCAGCTGTCCCTGCTGACCGTTAACAGCATACCCCACATAGGGTGAATACTAGCAACATCAGCTGTCCCTGCTGACCGTTAACAGCATACCCCACATAGGGTGAATACTAGCAACATCAGCTGTCCCTGCTGACCGTTAACAGCATACCCCACATAGGGTGAATACTAGCAACATCAGCTGTCCCTGCTGACCGTTAACAGCATACCCCACATAGGGTGAATACTAGCAACATCAGCTGTCCCTGCTGACCGTTAACAGCATACCCCACATAGGGTGAATACTAGCAACATCAGCTGTCCCTGCTGACCGTTAACAGCATACCCCACATAGGGTGAATACTAGCAACATCAGCTGTCCTGCTGACCGTTAACAGCATACCCCACATAGGGTGAATACTAGCAACATCAGCTGTCCCTGCTGACCGTTAACAGCATACCCCACATAGGGTGAATACTAGCAACATCAGCTGTCCCTGCTGACCGTTAACAGCATACCCCACATAGGGTGAATACTAGCAACATCAGCTGTCCCTGCTGACCGTTAACAGCATACCCCACATAGGGTGAATACTAGCAACATCAGCTGTCCCTGCTGACCGTTAACAGCATACCCCACATAGGGTGAATACTAGCAACATCAGCTGTCCCTGCTGACCGTTAACAGCATACCCCACATAGGGTGAATACTAGCAACATCAGCTGTCCCTGCTGACCGTTAACAGCATACCCCACATAGGGTGAATACTAGCAACATCAGCTGTCCCTGCTGACCGTTAACAGCATACCCCACATAGGGTGAATACTAGCAACATCAGCTGTCCCTGCTGACCGTTAACAGCATACCCCACATAGGGTGAATACTAGCAACATCAGCTGTCCCTGCTGACCGTTAACAGCATACCCCACATAGGGTGAATACTAGCAACATCAGCTGTCCCTGCTGACCGTTAACAGCATACCCCACATAGGGTGAATACTAGCAACATCAGCTGTCCCTGCTGACCGTTAACAGCATACCCCACATAGGGTGAATACTAGCAACATCAGCTGTCCCTGCTGACCGTTAACAGCATACCCCACATAGGGTGAATACTAGCAACATCAGCTGTCCCTGCTGACCGTTAACAGCATACCCCACATAGGGTGAATACTAGCAACATCAGCTTGCCCTGCTGACCGTTAACAGCATACCCCACATAGGGTGAATACTAGCAACATCAGCTGTCCCTGCTGACCGTTAACAGCATACCCCACATAGGGTGAATACTAGCAACATCAGCTGTGCCTGCTGACCGTTAACAGCATACCCCACATAGGGTGAATACTAGCAACATCAGCTGTCCCTGCTGACCGTTAACAGCATACCCCACATAGGGTGAATACTAGCAACATCAGCTGTCCCTGCTGACCGTTAACAGCATACCCCACATAGGGTGAATACTAGCAACATCAGCTGTCCCTGCTGACCGTTAACAGCATACCCCACATAGGGTGAATACTAGCAACATCAGCTGTCCCTGCTGACCGTTAACAGCATACCCCACATAGGGTGAATACTAGCAACATCAGCTGTCCCTGCTGACCGTTAACAGCATACCCCACATAGGGTGAATACTAGCAACATCAGCTGTCCCTGCTGACCGTTAACAGCATACCCCACATAGGGTGAATACTAGCAACATCAGCTGTCCCTGCTGACCGTTAACAGCATACCCCACATAGGGTGAATACTAGCAACATCAGCTGTCCCTGCTGACCGTTAACAGCATACCCCACATAGGGTGAATACTAGCAACATCAGCTGTCCCTGCTGACCGTTAACAGCATACCCCACATAGGGTGAATACTAGCAACATCAGCTGTCCCTGCTGACCGTTAACAGCATACCCCACATAGGGTGAATACTAGCAACATCAGCTGTCCCTGCTGACCGTTAACAGCATACCCCACATAGGGTGAATACTAGCAACATCAGCTGTCCCTGCTGACCGTTAACAGCATACCCCACATAGGGTGAATACTAGCAACATCAGCTGTCCCTGCTGACCGTTAACAGCATACCCCACATAGGGTGAATACTAGCAACATCAGCTGTCCCTGCTGACCGTTAACAGCATACCCCACATAGGGTGAATACTAGCAACATCAGCTGTCCCTGCTGACCGTTAACAGCATACCCCACATAGGGTGAATACTAGCAACATCAGCTGTCCCTGCTGACCGTTAACAGCATACCCCACATAGGGTGAATACTAGCAACATCAGCTGTCCCTGCTGACCGTTAACAGCATACCCCACATAGGGTGAATACTAGCAACATCAGCTGTCCCTGCTGACCGTTAACAGCATACCCCACATAGGGTGAATACTAGCAACATCAGCTGTCCTGCTGACCGTTAACAGCATACCCCACATAGGGTGAATACTAGCAACATCAGCTGTCCCTGCTGACCGTTAACAGCATACCCCACATAGGGTGAATACTAGCAACATCAGCTGTCCCTGCTGACCGTTAACAGCATACCCCACATAGGGTGAATACTAGCAACATCAGCTGTCCCTGCTGACCGTTAACAGCATACCCCACATAGGGTGAATACTAGCAACATCAGCTGTCCCTGCTGACCGTTAACAGCATACCCCACATAGGGTGAATACTAGCAACATCAGCTGTCCCTGCTGACCGTTAACAGCATACCCCACATAGGGTGAATACTAGCAACATCAGCTGTCCCTGCTGACCGTTAACAGCATACCCCACATAGGGTGAATACTAGCAACATCAGCTGTCCCTGCTGACCGTTAACAGCATACCCCACATAGGGTGAATACTAGCAACATCAGCTGTCCCTGCTGACCGTTAACAGCATACCCCACATAGGGTGAATACTAGCAACATCAGCTGTCCCTGCTGACCGTTAACAGCATACCCCACATAGGGTGAATACTAGCAACATCAGCTGTCCCTGCTGACCGTTAACAGCATACCCCACATAGGGTGAATACTAGCAACATCAGCTGTCCCTGCTGACCGTTAACAGCATACCCCACATAGGGTGAATACTAGCAACATCAGCTGTCCCTGCTGACCGTTAACAGCATACCCCACATAGGGTGAATACTAGCAACATCAGCTGTCCCTGCTGACCGTTAACAGCATACCCCACATAGGGTGAATACTAGCAACATCAGCTGTCCTGCTGACCGTTAACAGCATACCCCACATAGGGTGAATACTAGCAACATCAGCTGTCTCTGCTGACCGTTAACAGCATACCCCACATAGGGTGAATACTAGCAACATCAGCTGTCCTGCTGACCGTTAACAGCATACCCCACATAGGGTGAATACTAGCAACATCAGCTGTCCCTGCTGACCGTTAACAGCATACCCCACATAGGGTGAATACTAGCAACATCAGCTGTCCCTGCTGACCGTTAACAGCATACCCCACATAGGGTGAATACTAGCAACATCAGCTGTCCCTGCTGACCGTTAACAGCATACCCCACATAGGGTGAATACTAGCAACATCAGCTGTCCCTGCTGACCGTTAACAGCATACCCCACATAGGGTGAATACTAGCAACATCAGCTGTCCCTGCTGACCGTTAACAGCATACCCCACATAGGGTGAATACTAGCAACATCAGCTGTCCCTGCTGACCGTTAACAGCATACCCCACATAGGGTGAATACTAGCAACATCAGCTGTCCCTGCTGACCGTTAACAGCATACCCCACATAGGGTGAATACTAGCAACATCAGCTGTCCCTGCTGACCGTTAACAGCATACCCCACATAGGGTGAATACTAGCAACATCAGCTGTCCCTGCTGACCGTTAACAGCATACCCCACATAGGGTGAATACTAGCAACATCAGCTGTCCCTGCTGACCGTTAACAGCATACCCCACATAGGGTGAATACTAGCAACATCAGCTGTCCTGCTGACCGTTAACAGCATACCCCACATAGGGTGAATACTAGCAACATCAGCTGTCCCTGCTGACCGTTAACAGCATACCCCACATAGGGTGAATACTAGCAACATCAGCTGTCCCTGCTGACCGTTAACAGCATACCCCACATAGGGTGAATACTAGCAACATCAGCTGTCCTGCTGACCGTTAACAGCATACCCCACATAGGGTGAATACTAGCAACATCAGCTGTCTCTGCTGACCGTTAACAGCATACCCCACATAGGGTGAATACTAGCAACATCAGCTGACCCGTTAACAGCATACCCCACATAGGGTGAATACTAGCAACATCAGCTGTCCCTGCTGACCGTTAACAGCATACCCCACATAGGGTGAATACTAGCAACATCAGCTGTCCCTGCTGACCGTTAACAGCATACCCCACATAGGGTGAATACTAGCAACATCAGCTGTCCCTGCTGACCGTTAACAGCATACCCCACATAGGGTGAATACTAGCAACATCAGCTGTCCCTGCTGACCGTTAACAGCATACCCCACATAGGGTGAATACTAGCAACATCAGCTGTCCCTGCTGACCGTTAACAGCATACCCCACATAGGGTGAATACTAGCAACATCAGCTGTCCCTGCTGACCGTTAACAGCATACCCCACATAGGGTGAATACTAGCAACATCAGCTGTCCCTGCTGACCGTTAACAGCATACCCCACATAGGGTGAATACTAGCAACATCAGCTGTCCCTGCTGACCGTTAACAGCATACCCCACATAGGGTGAATACTAGCAACATCAGCTGTCCCTGCTGACCGTTAACAGCATACCCCACATAGGGTGAATACTAGCAACATCAGCTGTCCCTGCTGACCGTTAACAGCATACCCCACATAGGGTGAATACTAGCAACATCAGCTGTCC
Source organism: Ilyophis sp. 1 JC-2022 (assembly GCA_022702515.1). Classification (NCBI taxonomy): domain Eukaryota; kingdom Metazoa; phylum Chordata; class Actinopteri; order Anguilliformes; family Synaphobranchidae; genus Ilyophis; species Ilyophis sp. 1 JC-2022. The sequence continues at coordinate 953 of JAKUDI010000272.1, read as the reverse complement.
CTGCTGACCGTTAACAGCATACCCCACATAGGGTGAATACTAGCAACATCAGCTGTCCCTGCTGACCGTTAACAGCATACCCCACATAGGGTGAATACTAGCAACATCAGCTGTCCCTGCTGACCGTTAACAGCATACCCCACATAGGGTGAATACTAGCAACATCAGCTGCCCTGCTGACCGTTAACAGCATACCCCACATAGGGTGAATACTAGCAACATCAGCTGTCCCTGCTGACCGTTAACAGCATACCCCACATAGGGTGAATACTAGCAACATCAGCTGTCCCTGCTGACCGTTAACAGCATACCCCACATAGGGTGAATACTAGCAACATCAGCTGTCCCTGCTGACCGTTAACAGCATACCCCACATAGGGTGAATACTAGCAACATCAGCTGTCCCTGCTGACCGTTAACAGCATACCCCACATAGGGTGAATACTAGCAACATCAGCTGTCCCTGCTGACCGTTAACAGCATACCCCACATAGGGTGAATACTAGCAACATCAGCTGCCCTGCTGACCGTTAACAGCATACCCCACATAGGGTGAATACTAGCAACATCAGCTGTCCCTGCTGACCGTTAACAGCATACCCCACATAGGGTGAATACTAGCAACATCAGCTGTCCCTGCTGACCGTTAACAGCATACCCCACATAGGGTGAATACTAGCAACATCAGCTGTCCCTGCTGACCGTTAACAGCATACCCCACATAGGGTGAATACTAGCAACATCAGCTGGCTCTGCTGACCGTTTTCAGCATACCCCACATAGGCAGGGGCGGGGCCAGTAGGGGGCCAGGGGTGGCACTGGCCCCCACTGGAATCTGATTGGCCACCCCTGGTGCCCCCCCTACCAGAACCGGATTATGATAGGCCATTGTCTTGTCAGTATCGATGAAAGAAGCCTCTGTAGCCCAATGGGAATGGACATAAAACGAGGCG
>JAKUDI010000270.1:0-38257 GCA_022702515.1 Ilyophis sp. 1 JC-2022 | reverse complement strand
ATGGAATAATTAGTTGTGACAGGATGGAAATTGCAAACGAATTTAATATTTTTTTATTCAATCAGCTGAGAAACTGGCGGCTAGTTTCCAACCAGCACAGTTAAAAGATACAATAAGAGGTCATTCATCGTCTTTTTATATTAAAGAAGTAGATCAAAGCGAGATTAGTAAAGTTATTATGCAGTTAAGGCAATCTAAGGCCAAGGATAATTTTGGCTTGGATACCTTTTTTATAAAAAAACACAGTTCTCTTCTCTTAGCGCCAGTAACACATGTGGCCAATGTATCCATCAGAGCTAATAAATATATGCTATTGTATATTTTACGATTACAATGTAGGTATAAACATGGGTTCTTCTAGAAATACAATCAAGTACAATTGACAATAATTCATTTGGCCAAGTGGGAATACGAGTACACAACTTAAAGTCTCTGAACTGGTGGGGAGCGATATATATAGAGCGAGAGCGCCATCGACTGGTGAAAAATAATTTAAAAAACACGGCAATTGCAAACCTTTGAGAATGTCCCCGTCGTGTTTTCAGCAACAAGTACACCTTGGATTCGAACCAGAAACCCATCAATTACCAGGCAGGCTCTCTATCCGTTAAATTACATGGCCGCACAAACGTGCTGAGAAGAAAAGTTATTCAAAAACCTCTCACGTGTTAATGACTTCTGCGCATGGGCAACACAACAGCGGTGACGTCACAGCTCTCGAAATTTCTGAAGGTAGCATGACAGCACTCGCGATTGAAGAGCACACGGCCCGTGGACCGAAGCTTTGTCTTGAAGTGACGCTCTGATTAAATCTGCTGAAATTCTTGTGTACATTTTAGTCTTTGGAAGCTAATAATTCATTTTATTTCATTAACAATTTATGGTTTCTGTAGTATACAAATATATGCTATTGTATATTTTACGATTACAATGTAGGTATAAACATGGGTTCTTCTAGAAATACAATCAAGTACAATTGACAATAATTCATTTGGCCAAGTGGGAATACGAGTACACAACTTAAAGTCTCTGAACTGGTGGGGAGCGATATATATAGAGCGAGAGCGCCATCGACTGGTGAAAAATAATTTAAAAAACACGGCAATTGCAAACCTTTGAGAATGTCCCCGTCGTGTTTTCAGCAACAAGTACACCTTGGATTCGAACCAGAAACCCATCAATTACCAGGCAGGCTCTCTATCCGTTAAATTACATGGCCGCACAAACGTGCTGAGAAGAAAAGTTATTCAAAAACCTCTCACGTGTTAATGACTTCTGCGCATGGGCAACACAACAGCGGTGACGTCACAGCTCTCGAAATTTCTGAAGGTAGCATGACAGCACTCGCGATTGAAGAGCACACGGCCCGTGGACCGAAGCTTTGTCTTGAAGTGACGCTCTGATTAAATCTGCTGAAATTCTTGTGTACATTTTAGTCTTTGGAAGCTAATAATTCATTTTATTTCATTAACAATTTATGGTTTCTGTAGTATACAAATATATGCTATTGTATATTTTACGATTACAATGTAGGTATAAACATGGGTTCTTCTAGAAATACAATCAAGTACAATTGACAATAATTAATTTGGCCAAGTGGGAATACGAGTACACAACTTAAAGTCTCTGAACTGGTGGGGAGCGATATATATAGAGCGAGAGCGCCATCGACTGGTGAAAAATAATTTAAAAAACACGGCAATTGCAAACCTTTGAGAATGTCCCCGTCGTGTTTTCAGCAACAAGTACACCTTGGATTCGAACCAGAAACCCATCAATTACCAGGCAGGCTCTCTATCCGTTAAATTACATGGCCGCACAAACGTGCTGAGAAGAAAAGTTATTCAAAAACCTCTCACGTGTTAATGACTTCTGCGCATGGGCAACACAACAGCGGTGACGTCACAGCTCTCGAAATTTCTGAAGGTAGCATGACAGCACTCGCGATTGAAGAGCACACGGCCCGTGGACCGAAGCTTTGTCTTGAAGTGACGCTCTGATTAAATCTGCTGAAATTCTTGTGTACATTTTAGTCTTTGGAAGCTAATAATTCATTTTATTTCATTAACAATTTATGGTTTCTGTAGTATACAAATATATGCTATTGTATATTTTACGATTACAATGTAGGTATAAACATGGGTTCTTCTAGAAATACAATCAAGTACAATTGACAATAATTAATTTGGCCAAGTGGGAATACGAGTACACAACTTAAAGTCTCTGAACTGGTGGGGAGCGATATATATAGAGCGAGAGCGCCATCGACTGGTGAAAAATAATTTAAAAAACACGGCAATTGCAAACCTTTGAGAATGTCCCCGTCGTGTTTTCAGCAACAAGTACACCTTGGATTCGAACCAGAAACCCATCAATTACCAGGCAGGCTCTCTATCCGTTAAATTACATGGCCGCACAAACGTGCTGAGAAGAAAAGTTATTCAAAAACCTCTCACGTGTTAATGACTTCTGCGCATGGGCAACACAACAGCGGTGACGTCACAGCCCTCGAAATTTCTGAAGGTAGCATGACAGCACTCGCGATTGAAGAGCACACGGCCCGTGGACCGAAGCTTTGTCTTGAAGTGACGCTCTGATTAAATCTGCTGAAATTCTTGTGTACATTTTAGTCTTTGGAAGCTAATAATTCATTTTATTTCATTAACAATTTATGGTTTCTGTAGTATACAAATATATGCTATTGTATATTTTACGATTACAATGTAGGTATAAACATGGGTTCTTCTAGAAATACAATCAAGTACAATTGACAATAATTCATTTGGCCAAGTGGGAATACGAGTACACAACTTAAAGTCTCTGAACTGGTGGGGAGCGATATATATAGAGCGAGAGCGCCATCGACTGGTGAAAAATAATTTAAAAAACACGGCAATTGCAAACCTTTGAGAATGTCCCCGTCGTGTTTTCAGCAACAAGTACACCTTGGATTCGAACCAGAAACCCATCAATTACCAGGCAGGCTCTCTATCCGTTAAATTACATGGCCGCACAAACGTGCTGAGAAGAAAAGTTATTCAAAAACCTCTCACGTGTTAATGACTTCTGCGCATGGGCAACACAACAGCGGTGACGTCACAGCTCTCGAAATTTCTGAAGGTAGCATGACAGCACTCGCGATTGAAGAGCACACGGCCCGTGGACCGAAGCTTTGTCTTGAAGTGACGCTCTGATTAAATCTGCTGAAATTCTTGTGTACATTTTAGTCTTTGGAAGCTAATAATTCATTTTATTTCATTAACAATTTATGGTTTCTGTAGTATACAAATATATGCTATTGTATATTTTACGATTACAATGTAGGTATAAACATGGGTTCTTCTAGAAATACAATCAAGTACAATTGACAATAATTCATTTGGCCAAGTGGGAATACGAGTACACAACTTAAAGTCTCTGAACTGGTGGGGAGCGATATATATAGAGCGAGAGCGCCATCGACTGGTGAAAAATAATTTAAAAAACACGGCAATTGCAAACCTTTGAGAATGTCCCCGTCGTGTTTTCAGCAACAAGTACACCTTGGATTCGAACCAGAAACCCATCAATTACCAGGCAGGCTCTCTATCCGTTAAATTACATGGCCGCACAAACGTGCTGAGAAGAAAAGTTATTCAAAAACCTCTCACGTGTTAATGACTTCTGCGCATGGGCAACACAACAGCGGTGACGTCACAGCTCTCGAAATTTCTGAAGGTAGCATGACAGCACTCGCGATTGAAGAGCACACGGCCCGTGGACCGAAGCTTTGTCTTGAAGTGACGCTCTGATTAAATCTGCTGAAATTCTTGTGTACATTTTAGTCTTTGGAAGCTAATAATTCATTTTATTTCATTAACAATTTATGGTTTCTGTAGTATACAAATATATGCTATTGTATATTTTACGATTACAATGTAGGTATAAACATGGGTTCTTCTAGAAATACAATCAAGTACAATTGACAATAATTCATTTGGCCAAGTGGGAATACGAGTACACAACTTAAAGTCTCTGAACTGGTGGGGAGCGATATATATAGAGCGAGAGCGCCATCGACTGGTGAAAAATAATTTAAAAAACACGGCAATTGCAAACCTTTGAGAATGTCCCCGTCGTGTTTTCAGCAACAAGTACACCTTGGATTCGAACCAGAAACCCATCAATTACCAGGCAGGCTCTCTATCCGTTAAATTACATGGCCGCACAAACGTGCTGAGAAGAAAAGTTATTCAAAAACCTCTCACGTGTTAATGACTTCTGCGCATGGGCAACACAACAGCGGTGACGTCACAGCTCTCGAAATTTCTGAAGGTAGCATGACAGCACTCGCGATTGAAGAGCACACGGCCCGTGGACCGAAGCTTTGTCTTGAAGTGACGCTCTGATTAAATCTGCTGAAATTCTTGTGTACATTTTAGTCTTTGGAAGCTAATAATTCATTTTATTTCATTAACAATTTATGGTTTCTGTAGTATACAAATATATGCTATTGTATATTTTACGATTACAATGTAGGTATAAACATGGGTTCTTCTAGAAATACAATCAAGTACAATTGACAATAATTCATTTGGCCAAGTGGGAATACGAGTACACAACTTAAAGTCTCTGAACTGGTGGGGAGCGATATATATAGAGCGAGAGCGCCATCGACTGGTGAAAAATAATTTTAAAAACACGGCAATTGCAAACCTTTGAGAATGTCCCCGTCGTGTTTTCAGCAACAAGTACACCTTGGATTCGAACCAGAAACCCATCAATTACCAGGCAGGCTCTCTATCCGTTAAATTACATGGCCGCACAAACGTGCTGAGAAGAAAAGTTATTCAAAAACCTCTCACGTGTAAATGACTTCTGCGCATGGGCAACACAACAGCGGTGACGTCACAGCTCTCGAAATTTCTGAAGGTAGCATGACAGCACTCGCGATTGAAGAGCACACGGCCCGTGGACCGAAGCTTTGTCTTGAAGTGACGCTCTGATTAAATCTGCTGAAATTCTTGTGTACATTTTAGTCTTTGGAAGCTAATAATTCATTTTATTTCATTAACAATTTATGGTTTCTGTAGTATACAAATATATGCTATTGTATATTTTACGATTACAATGTAGGTATAAACATGGGTTCTTCTAGAAATACAATCAAGTACAATTGACAATAATTCATTTGGCCAAGTGGGAATACGAGTACACAACTTAAAGTCTCTGAACTGGTGGGGAGCGATATATATAGAGCGAGAGCGCCATCGACTGGTGAAAAATAATTTAAAAAACACGGCAATTGCAAACCTTTGAGAATGTCCCCGTCGTGTTTTCAGCAACAAGTACACCTTGGATTCGAACCAGAAACCCATCAATTACCAGGCAGGCTCTCTATCCGTTAAATTACATGGCCGCACAAACGTGCTGAGAAGAAAAGTTATTCAAAAACCTCTCACGTGTTAATGACTTCTGCGCATGGGCAACACAACAGCGGTGACGTCACAGCTCTCGAAATTTCTGAAGGTAGCATGACAGCACTCGCGATTGAAGAGCACACGGCCCGTGGACCGAAGCTTTGTCTTGAAGTGACGCTCTGATTAAATCTGCTGAAATTCTTGTGTACATTTTAGTCTTTGGAAGCTAATAATTCATTTTATTTCATTAACAATTTATGGTTTCTGTAGTATACAAATATATGCTATTGTATATTTTACGATTACAATGTAGGTATAAACATGGGTTCTTCTAGAAATACAATCAAGTACAATTGACAATAATTCATTTGGCCAAGTGGGAATACGAGTACACAACTTAAAGTCTCTGAACTGGTGGGGAGCGATATATATAGAGCGAGAGCGCCATCGACTGGTGAAAAATAATTTAAAAAACACGGCAATTGCAAACCTTTGAGAATGTCCCCGTCGTGTTTTCAGCAACAAGTACACCTTGGATTCGAACCAGAAACCCATCAATTACCAGGCAGGCTCTCTATCCGTTAAATTACATGGCCGCACAAACGTGCTGAGAAGAAAAGTTATTCAAAAACCTCTCACGTGTTAATGACTTCTGCGCATGGGCAACACAACAGCGGTGACGTCACAGCTCTCGAAATTTCTGAAGGTAGCATGACAGCACTCGCGATTGAAGAGCACACGGCCCGTGGACCGAAGCTTTGTCTTGAAGTGACGCTCTGATTAAATCTGCTGAAATTCTTGTGTACATTTTAGTCTTTGGAAGCTAATAATTCATTTTATTTCATTAACAATTTATGGTTTCTGTAGTATACAAATATATGCTATTGTATATTTTACGATTACAATGTAGGTATAAACATGGGTTCTTCTAGAAATACAATCAAGTACAATTGACAATAATTCATTTGGCCAAGTGGGAATACGAGTACACAACTTAAAGTCTCTGAACTGGTGGGGAGCGATATATATAGAGCGAGAGCGCCATCGACTGGTGAAAAATAATTTTAAAAACACGGCAATTGCAAACCTTTGAGAATGTCCCCGTCGTGTTTTCAGCAACAAGTACACCTTGGATTCGAACCAGAAACCCATCAATTACCAGGCAGGCTCTCTATCCGTTAAATTACATGGCCGCACAAACGTGCTGAGAAGAAAAGTTATTCAAAAACCTCTCACGTGTAAATGACTTCTGCGCATGGGCAACACAACAGCGGTGACGTCACAGCTCTCGAAATTTCTGAAGGTAGCATGACAGCACTCGCGATTGAAGAGCACACGGCCCGTGGACCGAAGCTTTGTCTTGAAGTGACGCTCTGATTAAATCTGCTGAAATTCTTGTGTACATTTTAGTCTTTGGAAGCTAATAATTCATTTTATTTCATTAACAATTTATGGTTTCTGTAGTATACAAATATATGCTATTGTATATTTTACGATTACAATGTAGGTATAAACATGGGTTCTTCTAGAAATACAATCAAGTACAATTGACAATAATTCATTTGGCCAAGTGGGAATACGAGTACACAACTTAAAGTCTCTGAACTGGTGGGGAGCGATATATATAGAGCGAGAGCGCCATCGACTGGTGAAAAATAATTTAAAAAACACGGCAATTGCAAACCTTTGAGAATGTCCCCGTCGTGTTTTCAGCAACAAGTACACCTTGGATTCGAACCAGAAACCCATCAATTACCAGGCAGGCTCTCTATCCGTTAAATTACATGGCCGCACAAACGTGCTGAGAAGAAAAGTTATTCAAAAACGTCTCACGTGTTAATGACTTCTGCGCATGGGCAACACAACAGCGGTGACGTCACAGCCCTCGAAATTTCTTAAGGTAGCATGACAGCACTCGCGATTGAAGAGCACACGGCCCGTGGACCGAAGCTTTGTCTTGAAGTGACGCTCTGATTAAATCTGCTGAAATTCTTGTGTACATTTTAGTCTTTGGAAGCTAATAATTCATTTTATTTCATTAACAATTTATGGTTTCTGTAGTATACAAATATATGCTATTGTATATTTTACGATTACAATGTAGGTATAAACATGGGTTCTTCTAGAAATACAATCAAGTACAATTGACAATAATTCATTTGGCCAAGTGGGAATACGAGTACACAACTTAAAGTCTCTGAACTGGTGGGGAGCGATATATATAGAGCGAGAGCGCCATCGACTGGTGAAAAATAATTTAAAAAACACGGCAATTGCAAACCTTTGAGAATGTCCCCGTCGTGTTTTCAGCAACAAGTACACCTTGGATTCGAACCAGAAACCCATCAATTACCAGGCAGGCTCTCTATCCGTTAAATTACATGGCCGCACAAACGTGCTGAGAAGAAAAGTTATTCAAAAACCTCTCACGTGTTAATGACTTCTGCGCATGGGCAACACAACAGCGGTGACGTCACAGCTCTCGAAATTTCTGAAGGTAGCATGACAGCACTCGCGATTGAAGAGCACACGGCCCGTGGACCGAAGCTTTGTCTTGAAGTGACGCTCTGATTAAATCTGCTGAAATTCTTGTGTACATTTTAGTCTTTGGAAGCTAATAATTCATTTTATTTCATTAACAATTTATGGTTTCTGTAGTATACAAATATATGCTATTGTATATTTTACGATTACAATGTAGGTATAAACATGGGTTCTTCTAGAAATACAATCAAGTACAATTGACAATAATTCATTTGGCCAAGTGGGAATACGAGTACACAACTTAAAGTCTCTGAACTGGTGGGGAGCGATATATATAGAGCGAGAGCGCCATCGACTGGTGAAAAATAATTTTAAAAACACGGCAATTGCAAACCTTTGAGAATGTCCCCGTCGTGTTTTCAGCAACAAGTACACCTTGGATTCGAACCAGAAACCCATCAATTACCAGGCAGGCTCTCTATCCGTTAAATTACATGGCCGCACAAACGTGCTGAGAAGAAAAGTTATTCAAAAACCTCTCACGTGTAAATGACTTCTGCGCATGGGCAACACAACAGCGGTGACGTCACAGCTCTCGAAATTTCTGAAGGTAGCATGACAGCACTCGCGATTGAAGAGCACACGGCCCGTGGACCGAAGCTTTGTCTTGAAGTGACGCTCTGATTAAATCTGCTGAAATTCTTGTGTACATTTTAGTCTTTGGAAGCTAATAATTCATTTTATTTCATTAACAATTTATGGTTTCTGTAGTATACAAATATATGCTATTGTATATTTTACGATTACAATGTAGGTATAAACATGGGTTCTTCTAGAAATACAATCAAGTACAATTGACAATAATTCATTTGGCCAAGTGGGAATACGAGTACACAACTTAAAGTCTCTGAACTGGTGGGGAGCGATATATATAGAGCGAGAGCGCCATCGACTGGTGAAAAATAATTTAAAAAACACGGCAATTGCAAACCTTTGAGAATGTCCCCGTCGTGTTTTCAGCAACAAGTACACCTTGGATTCGAACCAGAAACCCATCAATTACCAGGCAGGCTCTCTATCCGTTAAATTACATGGCCGCACAAACGTGCTGAGAAGAAAAGTTATTCAAAAACCTCTCACGTGTTAATGACTTCTGCGCATGGGCAACACAACAGCGGTGACGTCACAGCTCTCGAAATTTCTGAAGGTAGCATGACAGCACTCGCGATTGAAGAGCACACGGCCCGTGGACCGAAGCTTTGTCTTGAAGTGACGCTCTGATTAAATCTGCTGAAATTCTTGTGTACATTTTAGTCTTTGGAAGCTAATAATTCATTTTATTTCATTAACAATTTATGGTTTCTGTAGTATACAAATATATGCTATTGTATATTTTACGATTACAATGTAGGTATAAACATGGGTTCTTCTAGAAATACAATCAAGTACAATTGACAATAATTCATTTGGCCAAGTGGGAATACGAGTACACAACTTAAAGTCTCTGAACTGGTGGGGAGCGATATATATAGAGCGAGAGCGCCATCGACTGGTGAAAAATAATTTAAAAAACACGGCAATTGCAAACCTTTGAGAATGTCCCCGTCGTGTTTTCAGCAACAAGTACACCTTGGATTCGAACCAGAAACCCATCAATTACCAGGCAGGCTCTCTATCCGTTAAATTACATGGCCGCACAAACGTGCTGAGAAGAAAAGTTATTCAAAAACGTCTCACGTGTTAATGACTTCTGCGCATGGGCAACACGACAGCGGTGACGTCACAGCCCTCGAAATTTCTGGAGGCAGCATAACAGCACTCGCGATTGAAGAGCACACGGCCCGTGGACCGAAGCTTTGTCTTGAAGTGACGCTCTGATTAAATCTGCTGAAATTCTTGTGTACATTTTAGTCTTTGGAAGCTAATAATTCATTTTATTTCATTAACAATTTATGGTTTCTGTAGTATACAAATATATGCTATTGTATATTTTACGATTACAATGTAGGTATAAACATGGGTTCTTCTAGAAATACAATCAAGTACAATTGACAATAATTCATTTGGCCAAGTGGGAATACGAGTACACAACTTAAAGTCTCTGAACTGGTGGGGAGCGATATATATAGAGCGAGAGCGCCATCGACTGGTGAAAAATAATTTAAAAAACACGGCAATTGCAAACCTTTGAGAATGTCCCCGTCGTGTTTTCAGCAACAAGTACACCTTGGATTCGAACCAGAAACCCATCAATTACCAGGCAGGCTCTCTATCCGTTAAATTACATGGCCGCACAAACGTGCTGAGAAGAAAAGTTATTCAAAAACCTCTCACGTGTTAATGACTTCTGCGCATGGGCAACACAACAGCGGTGACGTCACAGCTCTCGAAATTTCTGAAGGTAGCATGACAGCACTCGCGATTGAAGAGCACACGGCCCGTGGACCGAAGCTTTGTCTTGAAGTGACGCTCTGATTAAATCTGCTGAAATTCTTGTGTACATTTTAGTCTTTGGAAGCTAATAATTCATTTTATTTCATTAACAATTTATGGTTTCTGTAGTATACAAATATATGCTATTGTATATTTTACGATTACAATGTAGGTATAAACATGGGTTCTTCTAGAAATACAATCAAGTACAATTGACAATAATTCATTTGGCCAAGTGGGAATACGAGTACACAACTTAAAGTCTCTGAACTGGTGGGGAGCGATATATATAGAGCGAGAGCGCCATCGACTGGTGAAAAATAATTTAAAAAACACGGCAATTGCAAACCTTTGAGAATGTCCCCGTCGTGTTTTCAGCAACAAGTACACCTTGGATTCGAACCAGAAACCCATCAATTACCAGGCAGGCTCTCTATCCGTTAAATTACATGGCCGCACAAACGTGCTGAGAAGAAAAGTTATTCAAAAACCTCTCACGTGTTAATGACTTCTGCGCATGGGCAACACAACAGCGGTGACGTCACAGCCCTCGAAATTTCTGAAGGTAGCATGACAGCACTCGCGATTGAAGAGCACACGGCCCGTGGACCGAAGCTTTGTCTTGAAGTGACGCTCTGATTAAATCTGCTGAAATTCTTGTGTACATTTTAGTCTTTGGAAGCTAATAATTCATTTTATTTCATTAACAATTTATGGTTTCTGTAGTATACAAATATATGCTATTGTATATTTTACGATTACAATGTAGGTATAAACATGGGTTCTTCTAGAAATACAATCAAGTACAATTGACAATAATTCATTTGGCCAAGTGGGAATACGAGTACACAACTTAAAGTCTCTGAACTGGTGGGGAGCGATATATATAGAGCGAGAGCGCCATCGACTGGTGAAAAATAATTTAAAAAACACGGCAATTGCAAACCTTTGAGAATGTCCCCGTCGTGTTTTCAGCAACAAGTACACCTTGGATTCGAACCAGAAACCCATCAATTACCAGGCAGGCTCTCTATCCGTTAAATTACATGGCCGCACAAACGTGCTGAGAAGAAAAGTTATTCAAAAACCTCTCACGTGTTAATGACTTCTGCGCATGGGCAACACAACAGCGGTGACGTCACAGCCCTCGAAATTTCTGAAGGTAGCATGACAGCACTCGCGATTGAAGAGCACACGGCCCGTGGACCGAAGCTTTGTCTTGAAGTGACGCTCTGATTAAATCTGCTGAAATTCTTGTGTACATTTTAGTCTTTGGAAGCTAATAATTCATTTTATTTCATTAACAATTTATGGTTTCTGTAGTATACAAATATATGCTATTGTATATTTTACGATTACAATGTAGGTATAAACATGGGTTCTTCTAGAAATACAATCAAGTACAATTGACAATAATTCATTTGGCCAAGTGGGAATACGAGTACACAACTTAAAGTCTCTGAACTGGTGGGGAGCGATATATATAGAGCGAGAGCGCCATCGACTGGTGAAAAATAATTTAAAAAACACGGCAATTGCAAACCTTTGAGAATGTCCCCGTCGTGTTTTCAGCAACAAGTACACCTTGGATTCGAACCAGAAACCCATCAATTACCAGGCAGGCTCTCTATCCGTTAAATTACATGGCCGCACAAACGTGCTGAGAAGAAAAGTTATTCAAAAACCTCTCACGTGTAAATGACTTCTGCGCATGGGCAACACAACAGCGGTGACGTCACAGCTCTCGAAATTTCTGAAGGTAGCATGACAGCACTCGCGATTGAAGAGCACACGGCCCGTGGACCGAAGCTTTGTCTTGAAGTGACGCTCTGATTAAATCTGCTGAAATTCTTGTGTACATTTTAGTCTTTGGAAGCTAATAATTCATTTTATTTCATTAACAATTTATGGTTTCTGTAGTATACAAATATATGCTATTGTATATTTTACGATTACAATGTAGGTATAAACATGGGTTCTTCTAGAAATACAATCAAGTACAATTGACAATAATTAATTTGGCCAAGTGGGAATACGAGTACACAACTTAAAGTCTCTGAACTGGTGGGGAGCGATATATATAGAGCGAGAGCGCCATCGACTGGTGAAAAATAATTTTAAAAACACGGCAATTGCAAACCTTTGAGAATGTCCCCGTCGTGTTTTCAGCAACAAGTACACCTTGGATTCGAACCAGAAACCCATCAATTACCAGGCAGGCTCTCTATCCGTTAAATTACATGGCCGCACAAACGTGCTGAGAAGAAAAGTTATTCAAAAACGTCTCACGTGTTAATGACTTCTGCGCATGGGCAACACAACAGCGGTGACGTCACAGCCCTCGAAATTTCTGGAGGCAGCATAACAGCACTCGCGATTGAAGAGCACACGGCCCGTGGACCGAAGCTTTGTCTTGAAGTGACGCTCTGATTAAATCTGCTGAAATTCTTGTGTACATTTTAGTCTTTGGAAGCTAATAATTCATTTTATTTCATTAACAATTTATGGTTTCTGTAGTATACAAATATATGCTATTGTATATTTTACGATTACAATGTAGGTATAAACATGGGTTCTTCTAGAAATACAATCAAGTACAATTGACAATAATTCATTTGGCCAAGTGGGAATACGAGTACACAACTTAAAGTCTCTGAACTGGTGGGGAGCGATATATATAGAGCGAGAGCGCCATCGACTGGTGAAAAATAATTTAAAAAACACGGCAATTGCAAACCTTTGAGAATGTCCCCGTCGTGTTTTCAGCAACAAGTACACCTTGGATTCGAACCAGAAACCCATCAATTACCAGGCAGGCTCTCTATCCGTTAAATTACATGGCCGCACAAACGTGCTGAGAAGAAAAGTTATTCAAAAACGTCTCACGTGTTAATGACTTCTGCGCATGGGCAACACAACAGCGGTGACGTCACAGCCCTCGAAATTTCTTAAGGTAGCATGACAGCACTCGCGATTGAAGAGCACACGGCCCGTGGACCGAAGCTTTGTCTTGAAGTGACGCTCTGATTAAATCTGCTGAAATTCTTGTGTACATTTTAGTCTTTGGAAGCTAATAATTCATTTTATTTCATTAACAATTTATGGTTTCTGTAGTATACAAATATATGCTATTGTATATTTTACGATTACAATGTAGGTATAAACATGGGTTCTTCTAGAAATACAATCAAGTACAATTGACAATAATTCATTTGGCCAAGTGGGAATACGAGTACACAACTTAAAGTCTCTGAACTGGTGGGGAGCGATATATATAGAGCGAGAGCGCCATCGACTGGTGAAAAATAATTTTTAAAAAACGGCAATTGCAAACCTTTGAGAATGTCCCCGTCGTGTTTTCAGCAACAAGTACACCTTGGATTCGAACCAGAAACCCATCAATTACCAGGCAGGCTCTCTATCCGTTAAATTACATGGCCGCACAAACGTGCTGAGAAGAAAAGTTATTCAAAAACCTCTCACGTGTTAATGACTTCTGCGCATGGGCAACACAACAGCGGTGACGTCACAGCTCTCGAAATTTCTGAAGGTAGCATGACAGCACTCGCGATTGAAGAGCACACGGCCCGTGGACCGAAGCTTTGTCTTGAAGTGACGCTCTGATTAAATCTGCTGAAATTCTTGTGTACATTTTAGTCTTTGGAAGCTAATAATTCATTTTATTTCATTAACAATTTATGGTTTCTGTAGTATACAAATATATGCTATTGTATATTTTACGATTACAATGTAGGTATAAACATGGGTTCTTCTAGAAATACAATCAAGTACAATTGACAATAATTCATTTGGCCAAGTGGGAATACGAGTACACAACTTAAAGTCTCTGAACTGGTGGGGAGCGATATATATAGAGCGAGAGCGCCATCGACTGGTGAAAAATAATTTAAAAAACACGGCAATTGCAAACCTTTGAGAATGTCCCCGTCGTGTTTTCAGCAACAAGTACACCTTGGATTCGAACCAGAAACCCATCAATTACCAGGCAGGCTCTCTATCCGTTAAATTACATGGCCGCACAAACGTGCTGAGAAGAAAAGTTATTCAAAAACCTCTCACGTGTTAATGACTTCTGCGCATGGGCAACACAACAGCGGTGACGTCACAGCTCTCGAAATTTCTGAAGGTAGCATGACAGCACTCGCGATTGAAGAGCACACGGCCCGTGGACCGAAGCTTTGTCTTGAAGTGACGCTCTGATTAAATCTGCTGAAATTCTTGTGTACATTTTAGTCTTTGGAAGCTAATAATTCATTTTATTTCATTAACAATTTATGGTTTCTGTAGTATACAAATATATGCTATTGTATATTTTACGATTACAATGTAGGTATAAACATGGGTTCTTCTAGAAATACAATCAAGTACAATTGACAATAATTCATTTGGCCAAGTGGGAATACGAGTACACAACTTAAAGTCTCTGAACTGGTGGGGAGCGATATATATAGAGCGAGAGCGCCATCGACTGGTGAAAAATAATTTAAAAAACACGGCAATTGCAAACCTTTGAGAATGTCCCCGTCGTGTTTTCAGCAACAAGTACACCTTGGATTCGAACCAGAAACCCATCAATTACCAGGCAGGCTCTCTATCCGTTAAATTACATGGCCGCACAAACGTGCTGAGAAGAAAAGTTATTCAAAAACGTCTCACGTGTTAATGACTTCTGCGCATGGGCAACACAACAGCGGTGACGTCACAGCCCTCGAAATTTCTGGAGGTAGCATGACAGCACTCGCGATTGAAGAGCACACGGCCCGTGGACCGAAGCTTTGTCTTGAAGTGACGCTCTGATTAAATCTGCTGAAATTCTTGTGTACATTTTAGTCTTTGGAAGCTAATAATTCATTTTATTTCATTAACAATTTATGGTTTCTGTAGTATACAAATATATGCTATTGTATATTTTACGATTACAATGTAGGTATAAACATGGGTTCTTCTAGAAATACAATCAAGTACAATTGACAATAATTCATTTGGCCAAGTGGGAATACGAGTACACAACTTAAAGTCTCTGAACTGGTGGGGAGCGATATATATAGAGCGAGAGCGCCATCGACTGGTGAAAAATAATTTTAAAAACACGGCAATTGCAAACCTTTGAGAATGTCCCCGTCGTGTTTTCAGCAACAAGTACACCTTGGATTCGAACCAGAAACCCATCAATTACCAGGCAGGCTCTCTATCCGTTAAATTACATGGCCGCACAAACGTGCTGAGAAGAAAAGTTATTCAAAAACGTCTCACGTGTTAATGACTTCTGCGCATGGGCAACACAACAGCGGTGACGTCACAGCCCTCGAAATTTCTGGAGGCAGCATAACAGCACTCGCGATTGAAGAGCACACGGCCCGTGGACCGAAGCTTTGTCTTGAAGTGACGCTCTGATTAAATCTGCTGAAATTCTTGTGTACATTTTAGTCTTTGGAAGCTAATAATTCATTTTATTTCATTAACAATTTATGGTTTCTGTAGTATACAAATATATGCTATTGTATATTTTACGATTACAATGTAGGTATAAACATGGGTTCTTCTAGAAATACAATCAAGTACAATTGACAATAATTCATTTGGCCAAGTGGGAATACGAGTACACAACTTAAAGTCTCTGAACTGGTGGGGAGCGATATATATAGAGCGAGAGCGCCATCGACTGGTGAAAAATAATTTAAAAAACACGGCAATTGCAAACCTTTGAGAATGTCCCCGTCGTGTTTTCAGCAACAAGTACACCTTGGATTCGAACCAGAAACCCATCAATTACCAGGCAGGCTCTCTATCCGTTAAATTACATGGCCGCACAAACGTGCTGAGAAGAAAAGTTATTCAAAAACCTCTCACGTGTTAATGACTTCTGCGCATGGGCAACACAACAGCGGTGACGTCACAGCCCTCGAAATTTCTGAAGGTAGCATGACAGCACTCGCGATTGAAGAGCACACGGCCCGTGGACCGAAGCTTTGTCTTGAAGTGACGCTCTGATTAAATCTGCTGAAATTCTTGTGTACATTTTAGTCTTTGGAAGCTAATAATTCATTTTATTTCATTAACAATTTATGGTTTCTGTAGTATACAAATATATGCTATTGTATATTTTACGATTACAATGTAGGTATAAACATGGGTTCTTCTAGAAATACAATCAAGTACAATTGACAATAATTCATTTGGCCAAGTGGGAATACGAGTACACAACTTAAAGTCTCTGAACTGGTGGGGAGCGATATATATAGAGCGAGAGCGCCATCGACTGGTGAAAAATAATTTAAAAAACACGGCAATTGCAAACCTTTGAGAATGTCCCCGTCGTGTTTTCAGCAACAAGTACACCTTGGATTCGAACCAGAAACCCATCAATTACCAGGCAGGCTCTCTATCCGTTAAATTACATGGCCGCACAAACGTGCTGAGAAGAAAAGTTATTCAAAAACCTCTCACGTGTTAATGACTTCTGCGCATGGGCAACACAACAGCGGTGACGTCACAGCTCTCGAAATTTCTGAAGGTAGCATGACAGCACTCGCGATTGAAGAGCACACGGCCCGTGGACCGAAGCTTTGTCTTGAAGTGACGCTCTGATTAAATCTGCTGAAATTCTTGTGTACATTTTAGTCTTTGGAAGCTAATAATTCATTTTATTTCATTAACAATTTATGGTTTCTGTAGTATACAAATATATGCTATTGTATATTTTACGATTACAATGTAGGTATAAACATGGGTTCTTCTAGAAATACAATCAAGTACAATTGACAATAATTCATTTGGCCAAGTGGGAATACGAGTACACAACTTAAAGTCTCTGAACTGGTGGGGAGCGATATATATAGAGCGAGAGCGCCATCGACTGGTGAAAAATAATTTAAAAAACACGGCAATTGCAAACCTTTGAGAATGTCCCCGTCGTGTTTTCAGCAACAAGTACACCTTGGATTCGAACCAGAAACCCATCAATTACCAGGCAGGCTCTCTATCCGTTAAATTACATGGCCGCACAAACGTGCTGAGAAGAAAAGTTATTCAAAAACCTCTCACGTGTTAATGACTTCTGCGCATGGGCAACACAACAGCGGTGACGTCACAGCTCTCGAAATTTCTGAAGGTAGCATGACAGCACTCGCGATTGAAGAGCACACGGCCCGTGGACCGAAGCTTTGTCTTGAAGTGACGCTCTGATTAAATCTGCTGAAATTCTTGTGTACATTTTAGTCTTTGGAAGCTAATAATTCATTTTATTTCATTAACAATTTATGGTTTCTGTAGTATACAAATATATGCTATTGTATATTTTACGATTACAATGTAGGTATAAACATGGGTTCTTCTAGAAATACAATCAAGTACAATTGACAATAATTCATTTGGCCAAGTGGGAATACGAGTACACAACTTAAAGTCTCTGAACTGGTGGGGAGCGATATATATAGAGCGAGAGCGCCATCGACTGGTGAAAAATAATTTAAAAAACACGGCAATTGCAAACCTTTGAGAATGTCCCCGTCGTGTTTTCAGCAACAAGTACACCTTGGATTCGAACCAGAAACCCATCAATTACCAGGCAGGCTCTCTATCCGTTAAATTACATGGCCGCACAAACGTGCTGAGAAGAAAAGTTATTCAAAAACGTCTCACGTGTTAATGACTTCTGCGCATGGGCAACACGACAGCGGTGACGTCACAGCCCTCGAAATTTCTGGAGGCAGCATAACAGCACTCGCGATTGAAGAGCACACGGCCCGTGGACCGAAGCTTTGTCTTGAAGTGACGCTCTGATTAAATCTGCTGAAATTCTTGTGTACATTTTAGTCTTTGGAAGCTAATAATTCATTTTATTTCATTAACAATTTATGGTTTCTGTAGTATACAAATATATGCTATTGTATATTTTACGATTACAATGTAGGTATAAACATGGGTTCTTCTAGAAATACAATCAAGTACAATTGACAATAATTCATTTGGCCAAGTGGGAATACGAGTACACAACTTAAAGTCTCTGAACTGGTGGGGAGCGATATATATAGAGCGAGAGCGCCATCGACTGGTGAAAAATAATTTAAAAAACACGGCAATTGCAAACCTTTGAGAATGTCCCCGTCGTGTTTTCAGCAACAAGTACACCTTGGATTCGAACCAGAAACCCATCAATTACCAGGCAGGCTC
The DNA here is from genome assembly GCA_022702515.1 of Ilyophis sp. 1 JC-2022. Taxonomy (NCBI): domain Eukaryota; kingdom Metazoa; phylum Chordata; class Actinopteri; order Anguilliformes; family Synaphobranchidae; genus Ilyophis; species Ilyophis sp. 1 JC-2022. The sequence continues at coordinate 19,748 of JAKUDI010000270.1, read as the reverse complement.
TCTATCCGTTAAATTACATGGCCGCACAAACGTGCTGAGAAGAAAAGTTATTCAAAAACCTCTCACGTGTTAATGACTTCTGCGCATGGGCAACACAACAGCGGTGACGTCACAGCTCTCGAAATTTCTGAAGGTAGCATGACAGCACTCGCGATTGAAGAGCACACGGCCCGTGGACCGAAGCTTTGTCTTGAAGTGACGCTCTGATTAAATCTGCTGAAATTCTTGTGTACATTTTAGTCTTTGGAAGCTAATAATTCATTTTATTTCATTAACAATTTATGGTTTCTGTAGTATACAAATATATGCTATTGTATATTTTACGATTACAATGTAGGTATAAACATGGGTTCTTCTAGAAATACAATCAAGTACAATTGACAATAATTCATTTGGCCAAGTGGGAATACGAGTACACAACTTAAAGTCTCTGAACTGGTGGGGAGCGATATATATAGAGCGAGAGCGCCATCGACTGGTGAAAAATAATTTAAAAAACACGGCAATTGCAAACCTTTGAGAATGTCCCCGTCGTGTTTTCAGCAACAAGTACACCTTGGATTCGAACCAGAAACCCATCAATTACCAGGCAGGCTCTCTATCCGTTAAATTACATGGCCGCACAAACGTGCTGAGAAGAAAAGTTATTCAAAAACCTCTCACGTGTTAATGACTTCTGCGCATGGGCAACACAACAGCGGTGACGTCACAGCTCTCGAAATTTCTGAAGGTAGCATGACAGCACTCGCGATTGAAGAGCACACGGCCCGTGGACCGAAGCTTTGTCTTGAAGTGACGCTCTGATTAAATCTGCTGAAATTCTTGTGTACATTTTAGTCTTTGGAAGCTAATAATTCATTTTATTTCATTAACAATTTATGGTTTCTGTAGTATACAAATATATGCTATTGTATATTTTACGATTACAATGTAGGTATAAACATGGGTTCTTCTAGAAATACAATCAAGTACAATTGACAATAATTCATTTGGCCAAGTGGGAATACGAGTACACAACTTAAAGTCTCTGAACTGGTGGGGAGCGATATATATAGAGCGAGAGCGCCATCGACTGGTGAAAAATAATTTAAAAAACACGGCAATTGCAAACCTTTGAGAATGTCCCCGTCGTGTTTTCAGCAACAAGTACACCTTGGATTCGAACCAGAAACCCATCAATTACCAGGCAGGCTCTCTATCCGTTAAATTACATGGCCGCACAAACGTGCTGAGAAGAAAAGTTATTCAAAAACCTCTCACGTGTAAATGACTTCTGCGCATGGGCAACACAACAGCGGTGACGTCACAGCTCTCGAAATTTCTGAAGGTAGCATGACAGCACTCGCGATTGAAGAGCACACGGCCCGTGGACCGAAGCTTTGTCTTGAAGTGACGCTCTGATTAAATCTGCTGAAATTCTTGTGTACATTTTAGTCTTTGGAAGCTAATAATTCATTTTATTTCATTAACAATTTATGGTTTCTGTAGTATACAAATATATGCTATTGTATATTTTACGATTACAATGTAGGTATAAACATGGGTTCTTCTAGAAATACAATCAAGTACAATTGACAATAATTAATTTGGCCAAGTGGGAATACGAGTACACAACTTAAAGTCTCTGAACTGGTGGGGAGCGATATATATAGAGCGAGAGCGCCATCGACTGGTGAAAAATAATTTTAAAAACACGGCAATTGCAAACCTTTGAGAATGTCCCCGTCGTGTTTTCAGCAACAAGTACACCTTGGATTCGAACCAGAAACCCATCAATTACCAGGCAGGCTCTCTATCCGTTAAATTACATGGCCGCACAAACGTACTGAGAAGAAAAGTTATTCAAAAACCTCTCACGTGTTAATGACTTCTGCGCATGGGCAACACAACAGCGGTGACGTCACAGCCCTCGAAATTTCTGGAGGCAGCATAACAGCACTCGCGATTGAAGAGCACACGGCCCGTGGACCGAAGCTTTGTCTTGAAGTGACGCTCTGATTAAATCTGCTGAAATTCTTGTGTACATTTTAGTCTTTGGAAGCTAATAATTCATTTTATTTCATTAACAATTTATGGTTTCTGTAGTATACAAATATATGCTATTGTATATTTTACGATTACAATGTAGGTATAAACATGGGTTCTTCTAGAAATACAATCAAGTACAATTGACAATAATTCATTTGGCCAAGTGGGAATACGAGTACACAACTTAAAGTCTCTGAACTGGTGGGGAGCGATATATATAGAGCGAGAGCGCCATCGACTGGTGAAAAATAATTTTAAAAACACGGCAATTGCAAACCTTTGAGAATGTCCCCGTCGTGTTTTCAGCAACAAGTACACCTTGGATTCGAACCAGAAACCCATCAATTACCAGGCAGGCTCTCTATCCGTTAAATTACATGGCCGCACAAACGTGCTGAGAAGAAAAGTTATTCAAAAACCTCTCACGTGTAAATGACTTCTGCGCATGGGCAACACAACAGCGGTGACGTCACAGCTCTCGAAATTTCTGAAGGTAGCATGACAGCACTCGCGATTGAAGAGCACACGGCCCGTGGACCGAAGCTTTGTCTTGAAGTGACGCTCTGATTAAATCTGCTGAAATTCTTGTGTACATTTTAGTCTTTGGAAGCTAATAATTCATTTTATTTCATTAACAATTTATGGTTTCTGTAGTATACAAATATATGCTATTGTATATTTTACGATTACAATGTAGGTATAAACATGGGTTCTTCTAGAAATACAATCAAGTACAATTGACAATAATTCATTTGGCCAAGTGGGAATACGAGTACACAACTTAAAGTCTCTGAACTGGTGGGGAGCGATATATATAGAGCGAGATCGCCATCGACTGGTGAAAAATAATTTTTAAAAAACGGCAATTGCAAACCTTTGAGAATGTCCCCGTCGTGTTTTCAGCAACAAGTACACCTTGGATTCGAACCAGAAACCCATCAATTACCAGGCAGGCTCTCTATCCGTTAAATTACATGGCCGCACAAACGTGCTGAGAAGAAAAGTTATTCAAAAACCTCTCACGTGTTAATGACTTCTGCGCATGGGCAACACAACAGCGGTGACGTCACAGCCCTCGAAATTTCTGAAGGTAGCATGACAGCACTCGCGATTGAAGAGCACACGGCCCGTGGACCGAAGCTTTGTCTTGAAGTGACGCTCTGATTAAATCTGCTGAAATTCTTGTGTACATTTTAGTCTTTGGAAGCTAATAATTCATTTTATTTCATTAACAATTTATGGTTTCTGTAGTATACAAATATATGCTATTGTATATTTTACGATTACAATGTAGGTATAAACATGGGTTCTTCTAGAAATACAATCAAGTACAATTGACAATAATTCATTTGGCCAAGTGGGAATACGAGTACACAACTTAAAGTCTCTGAACTGGTGGGGAGCGATATATATAGAGCGAGAGCGCCATCGACTGGTGAAAAATAATTTTAAAAACACGGCAATTGCAAACCTTTGAGAATGTCCCCGTCGTGTTTTCAGCAACAAGTACACCTTGGATTCGAACCAGAAACCCATCAATTACCAGGCAGGCTCTCTATCCGTTAAATTACATGGCCGCACAAACGTGCTGAGAAGAAAAGTTATTCAAAAACCTCTCACGTGTAAATGACTTCTGCGCATGGGCAACACAACAGCGGTGACGTCACAGCTCTCGAAATTTCTGAAGGTAGCATGACAGCACTCGCGATTGAAGAGCACACGGCCCGTGGACCGAAGCTTTGTCTTGAAGTGACGCTCTGATTAAATCTGCTGAAATTCTTGTGTACATTTTAGTCTTTGGAAGCTAATAATTCATTTTATTTCATTAACAATTTATGGTTTCTGTAGTATACAAATATATGCTATTGTATATTTTACGATTACAATGTAGGTATAAACATGGGTTCTTCTAGAAATACAATCAAGTACAATTGACAATAATTAATTTGGCCAAGTGGGAATACGAGTACACAACTTAAAGTCTCTGAACTGGTGGGGAGCGATATATATAGAGCGAGAGCGCCATCGACTGGTGAAAAATAATTTTAAAAACACGGCAATTGCAAACCTTTGAGAATGTCCCCGTCGTGTTTTCAGCAACAAGTACACCTTGGATTCGAACCAGAAACCCATCAATTACCAGGCAGGCTCTCTATCCGTTAAATTACATGGCCGCACAAACGTACTGAGAAGAAAAGTTATTCAAAAACCTCTCACGTGTTAATGACTTCTGCGCATGGGCAACACAACAGCGGTGACGTCACAGCCCTCGAAATTTCTGGAGGCAGCATAACAGCACTCGCGATTGAAGAGCACACGGCCCGTGGACCGAAGCTTTGTCTTGAAGTGACGCTCTGATTAAATCTGCTGAAATTCTTGTGTACATTTTAGTCTTTGGAAGCTAATAATTCATTTTATTTCATTAACAATTTATGGTTTCTGTAGTATACAAATATATGCTATTGTATATTTTACGATTACAATGTAGGTATAAACATGGGTTCTTCTAGAAATACAATCAAGTACAATTGACAATAATTCATTTGGCCAAGTGGGAATACGAGTACACAACTTAAAGTCTCTGAACTGGTGGGGAGCGATATATATAGAGCGAGAGCGCCATCGACTGGTGAAAAATAATTTAAAAAACACGGCAATTGCAAACCTTTGAGAATGTCCCCGTCGTGTTTTCAGCAACAAGTACACCTTGGATTCGAACCAGAAACCCATCAATTACCAGGCAGGCTCTCTATCCGTTAAATTACATGGCCGCACAAACGTGCTGAGAAGAAAAGTTATTCAAAAACGTCTCACGTGTTAATGACTTCTGCGCATGGGCAACACGACAGCGGTGACGTCACAGCCCTCGAAATTTCTGGAGGCAGCATAACAGCACTCGCGATTGAAGAGCACACGGCCCGTGGACCGAAGCTTTGTCTTGAAGTGACGCTCTGATTAAATCTGCTGAAATTCTTGTGTACATTTTAGTCTTTGGAAGCTAATAATTCATTTTATTTCATTAACAATTTATGGTTTCTGTAGTATACAAATATATGCTATTGTATATTTTACGATTACAATGTAGGTATAAACATGGGTTCTTCTAGAAATACAATCAAGTACAATTGACAATAATTCATTTGGCCAAGTGGGAATACGAGTACACAACTTAAAGTCTCTGAACTGGTGGGGAGCGATATATATAGAGCGAGAGCGCCATCGACTGGTGAAAAATAATTTTAAAAACACGGCAATTGCAAACCTTTGAGAATGTCCCCGTCGTGTTTTCAGCAACAAGTACACCTTGGATTCGAACCAGAAACCCATCAATTACCAGGCAGGCTCTCTATCCGTTAAATTACATGGCCGCACAAACGTGCTGAGAAGAAAAGTTATTCAAAAACCTCTCACGTGTAAATGACTTCTGCGCATGGGCAACACAACAGCGGTGACGTCACAGCTCTCGAAATTTCTGAAGGTAGCATGACAGCACTCGCGATTGAAGAGCACACGGCCCGTGGACCGAAGCTTTGTCTTGAAGTGACGCTCTGATTAAATCTGCTGAAATTCTTGTGTACATTTTAGTCTTTGGAAGCTAATAATTCATTTTATTTCATTAACAATTTATGGTTTCTGTAGTATACAAATATATGCTATTGTATATTTTACGATTACAATGTAGGTATAAACATGGGTTCTTCTAGAAATACAATCAAGTACAATTGACAATAATTCATTTGGCCAAGTGGGAATACGAGTACACAACTTAAAGTCTCTGAACTGGTGGGGAGCGATATATATAGAGCGAGAGCGCCATCGACTGGTGAAAAATAATTTAAAAAAACACGGCAATTGCAAACCTTTGAGAATGTCCCCGTCGTGTTTTCAGCAACAAGTACACCTTGGATTCGAACCAGAAACCCATCAATTACCAGGCAGGCTCTCTATCCGTTAAATTACATGGCCGCACAAACGTGCTGAGAAGAAAAGTTATTCAAAAACCTCTCACGTGTTAATGACTTCTGCGCATGGGCAACACAACAGCGGTGACGTCACAGCCCTCGAAATTTCTGAAGGTAGCATGACAGCACTCGCGATTGAAGAGCACACGGCCCGTGGACCGAAGCTTTGTCTTGAAGTGACGCTCTGATTAAATCTGCTGAAATTCTTGTGTACATTTTAGTCTTTGGAAGCTAATAATTCATTTTATTTCATTAACAATTTATGGTTTCTGTAGTATACAAATATATGCTATTGTATATTTTACGATTACAATGTAGGTATAAACATGGGTTCTTCTAGAAATACAATCAAGTACAATTGACAATAATTCATTTGGCCAAGTGGGAATACGAGTACACAACTTAAAGTCTCTGAACTGGTGGGGAGCGATATATATAGAGCGAGAGCGCCATCGACTGGTGAAAAATAATTTAAAAAACACGGCAATTGCAAACCTTTGAGAATGTCCCCGTCGTGTTTTCAGCAACAAGTACACCTTGGATTCGAACCAGAAACCCATCAATTACCAGGCAGGCTCTCTATCCGTTAAATTACATGGCCGCACAAACGTGCTGAGAAGAAAAGTTATTCAAAAACGTCTCACGTGTTAATGACTTCTGCGCATGGGCAACACGACAGCGGTGACGTCACAGCCCTCGAAATTTCTGGAGGCAGCATAACAGCACTCGCGATTGAAGAGCACACGGCCCGTGGACCGAAGCTTTGTCTTGAAGTGACGCTCTGATTAAATCTGCTGAAATTCTTGTGTACATTTTAGTCTTTGGAAGCTAATAATTCATTTTATTTCATTAACAATTTATGGTTTCTGTAGTATACAAATATATGCTATTGTATATTTTACGATTACAATGTAGGTATAAACATGGGTTCTTCTAGAAATACAATCAAGTACAATTGACAATAATTCATTTGGCCAAGTGGGAATACGAGTACACAACTTAAAGTCTCTGAACTGGTGGGGAGCGATATATATAGAGCGAGAGCGCCATCGACTGGTGAAAAATAATTTTAAAAACACGGCAATTGCAAACCTTTGAGAATGTCCCCGTCGTGTTTTCAGCAACAAGTACACCTTGGATTCGAACCAGAAACCCATCAATTACCAGGCAGGCTCTCTATCCGTTAAATTACATGGCCGCACAAACGTGCTGAGAAGAAAAGTTATTCAAAAACCTCTCACGTGTAAATGACTTCTGCGCATGGGCAACACAACAGCGGTGACGTCACAGCTCTCGAAATTTCTGAAGGTAGCATGACAGCACTCGCGATTGAAGAGCACACGGCCCGTGGACCGAAGCTTTGTCTTGAAGTGACGCTCTGATTAAATCTGCTGAAATTCTTGTGTACATTTTAGTCTTTGGAAGCTAATAATTCATTTTATTTCATTAACAATTTATGGTTTCTGTAGTATACAAATATATGCTATTGTATATTTTACGATTACAATGTAGGTATAAACATGGGTTCTTCTAGAAATACAATCAAGTACAATTGACAATAATTAATTTGGCCAAGTGGGAATACGAGTACACAACTTAAAGTCTCTGAACTGGTGGGGAGCGATATATATAGAGCGAGAGCGCCATCGACTGGTGAAAAATAATTTTAAAAACACGGCAATTGCAAACCTTTGAGAATGTCCCCGTCGTGTTTTCAGCAACAAGTACACCTTGGATTCGAACCAGAAACCCATCAATTACCAGGCAGGCTCTCTATCCGTTAAATTACATGGCCGCACAAACGTACTGAGAAGAAAAGTTATTCAAAAACCTCTCACGTGTTAATGACTTCTGCGCATGGGCAACACAACAGCGGTGACGTCACAGCCCTCGAAATTTCTGGAGGCAGCATAACAGCACTCGCGATTGAAGAGCACACGGCCCGTGGACCGAAGCTTTGTCTTGAAGTGACGCTCTGATTAAATCTGCTGAAATTCTTGTGTACATTTTAGTCTTTGGAAGCTAATAATTCATTTTATTTCATTAACAATTTATGGTTTCTGTAGTATACAAATATATGCTATTGTATATTTTACGATTACAATGTAGGTATAAACATGGGTTCTTCTAGAAATACAATCAAGTACAATTGACAATAATTCATTTGGCCAAGTGGGAATACGAGTACACAACTTAAAGTCTCTGAACTGGTGGGGAGCGATATATATAGAGCGAGAGCGCCATCGACTGGTGAAAAATAATTTAAAAAACACGGCAATTGCAAACCTTTGAGAATGTCCCCGTCGTGTTTTCAGCAACAAGTACACCTTGGATTCGAACCAGAAACCCATCAATTACCAGGCAGGCTCTCTATCCGTTAAATTACATGGCCGCACAAACGTACTGAGAAGAAAAGTTATTCAAAAACCTCTCACGTGTTAATGACTTCTGCGCATGGGCAACACAACAGCGGTGACGTCACAGCTCTCGAAATTTCTGAAGGTAGCATGACAGCACTCGCGATTGAAGAGCACACGGCCCGTGGACCGAAGCTTTGTCTTGAAGTGACGCTCTGATTAAATCTGCTGAAATTCTTGTGTACATTTTAGTCTTTGGAAGCTAATAATTCATTTTATTTCATTAACAATTTATGGTTTCTGTAGTATACAAATATATGCTATTGTATATTTTACGATTACAATGTAGGTATAAACATGGGTTCTTCTAGAAATACAATCAAGTACAATTGACAATAATTCATTTGGCCAAGTGGGAATACGAGTACACAACTTAAAGTCTCTGAACTGGTGGGGAGCGATATATATAGAGCGAGAGCGCCATCGACTGGTGAAAAATAATTTAAAAAAACACGGCAATTGCAAACCTTTGAGAATGTCCCCGTCGTGTTTTCAGCAACAAGTACACCTTGGATTCGAACCAGAAACCCATCAATTACCAGGCAGGCTCTCTATCCGTTAAATTACATGGCCGCACAAACGTGCTGAGAAGAAAAGTTATTCAAAAACCTCTCACGTGTTAATGACTTCTGCGCATGGGCAACACAACAGCGGTGACGTCACAGCCCTCGAAATTTCTGAAGGTAGCATGACAGCACTCGCGATTGAAGAGCACACGGCCCGTGGACCGAAGCTTTGTCTTGAAGTGACGCTCTGATTAAATCTGCTGAAATTCTTGTGTACATTTTAGTCTTTGGAAGCTAATAATTCATTTTATTTCATTAACAATTTATGGTTTCTGTAGTATACAAATATATGCTATTGTATATTTTACGATTACAATGTAGGTATAAACATGGGTTCTTCTAGAAATACAATCAAGTACAATTGACAATAATTCATTTGGCCAAGTGGGAATACGAGTACACAACTTAAAGTCTCTGAACTGGTGGGGAGCGATATATATAGAGCGAGAGCGCCATCGACTGGTGAAAAATAATTTAAAAAACACGGCAATTGCAAACCTTTGAGAATGTCCCCGTCGTGTTTTCAGCAACAAGTACACCTTGGATTCGAACCAGAAACCCATCAATTACCAGGCAGGCTCTCTATCCGTTAAATTACATGGCCGCACAAACGTACTGAGAAGAAAAGTTATTCAAAAACCTCTCACGTGTTAATGACTTCTGCGCATGGGCAACACAACAGCGGTGACGTCACAGCCCTCGAAATTTCTGGAGGCAGCATAACAGCACTCGCGATTGAAGAGCACACGGCCCGTGGACCGAAGCTTTGTCTTGAAGTGACGCTCTGATTAAATCTGCTGAAATTCTTGTGTACATTTTAGTCTTTGGAAGCTAATAATTCATTTTATTTCATTAACAATTTATGGTTTCTGTAGTATACAAATATATGCTATTGTATATTTTACGATTACAATGTAGGTATAAACATGGGTTCTTCTAGAAATACAATCAAGTACAATTGACAATAATTCATTTGGCCAAGTGGGAATACGAGTACACAACTTAAAGTCTCTGAACTGGTGGGGAGCGATATATATAGAGCGAGAGCGCCATCGACTGGTGAAAAATAATTTTAAAAACACGGCAATTGCAAACCTTTGAGAATGTCCCCGTCGTGTTTTCAGCAACAAGTACACCTTGGATTCGAACCAGAAACCCATCAATTACCAGGCAGGCTCTCTATCCGTTAAATTACATGGCCGCACAAACGTACTGAGAAGAAAAGTTATTCAAAAACCTCTCACGTGTTAATGACTTCTGCGCATGGGCAACACAACAGCGGTGACGTCACAGCCCTCGAAATTTCTGGAGGCAGCATAACAGCACTCGCGATTGAAGAGCACACGGCCCGTGGACCGAAGCTTTGTCTTGAAGTGACGCTCTGATTAAATCTGCTGAAATTCTTGTGTACATTTTAGTCTTTGGAAGCTAATAATTCATTTTATTTCATTAACAATTTATGGTTTCTGTAGTATACAAATATATGCTATTGTATATTTTACGATTACAATGTAGGTATAAACATGGGTTCTTCTAGAAATACAATCAAGTACAATTGACAATAATTAATTTGGCCAAGTGGGAATACGAGTACACAACTTAAAGTCTCTGAACTGGTGGGGAGCGATATATATAGAGCGAGAGCGCCATCGACTGGTGAAAAATAATTTTAAAAACACGGCAATTGCAAACCTTTGAGAATGTCCCCGTCGTGTTTTCAGCAACAAGTACACCTTGGATTCGAACCAGAAACCCATCAATTACCAGGCAGGCTCTCTATCCGTTAAATTACATGGCCGCACAAACGTACTGAGAAGAAAAGTTATTCAAAAACCTCTCACGTGTTAATGACTTCTGCGCATGGGCAACACAACAGCGGTGACGTCACAGCCCTCGAAATTTCTGGAGGCAGCATAACAGCACTCGCGATTGAAGAGCACACGGCCCGTGGACCGAAGCTTTGTCTTGAAGTGACGCTCTGATTAAATCTGCTGAAATTCTTGTGTACATTTTAGTCTTTGGAAGCTAATAATTCATTTTATTTCATTAACAATTTATGGTTTCTGTAGTATACAAATATATGCTATTGTATATTTTACGATTACAATGTAGGTATAAACATGGGTTCTTCTAGAAATACAATCAAGTACAATTGACAATAATTAATTTGGCCAAGTGGGAATACGAGTACACAACTTAAAGTCTCTGAACTGGTGGGGAGCGATATATATAGAGCGAGAGCGCCATCGACTGGTGAAAAATAATTTAAAAAACACGGCAATTGCAAACCTTTGAGAATGTCCCCGTCGTGTTTTCAGCAACAAGTACACCTTGGATTCGAACCAGAAACCCATCAATTACCAGGCAGGCTCTCTATCCGTTAAATTACATGGCCGCACAAACGTACTGAGAAGAAAAGTTATTCAAAAACCTCTCACGTGTTAATGACTTCTGCGCATGGGCAACACAACAGCGGTGACGTCACAGCCCTCGAAATTTCTGGAGGCAGCATAACAGCACTCGCGATTGAAGAGCACACGGCCCGTGGACCGAAGCTTTGTCTTGAAGTGACGCTCTGATTAAATCTGCTGAAATTCTTGTGTACATTTTAGTCTTTGGAAGCTAATAATTCATTTTATTTCATTAACAATTTATGGTTTCTGTAGTATACAAATATATGCTATTGTATATTTTACGATTACAATGTAGGTATAAACATGGGTTCTTCTAGAAATACAATCAAGTACAATTGACAATAATTAATTTGGCCAAGTGGGAATACGAGTACACAACTTAAAGTCTCTGAACTGGTGGGGAGCGATATATATAGAGCGAGAGCGCCATCGACTGGTGAAAAATAATTTTAAAAACACGGCAATTGCAAACCTTTGAGAATGTCCCCGTCGTGTTTTCAGCAACAAGTACACCTTGGATTCGAACCAGAAACCCATCAATTACCAGGCAGGCTCTCTATCCGTTAAATTACATGGCCGCACAAACGTACTGAGAAGAAAAGTTATTCAAAAACCTCTCACGTGTTAATGACTTCTGCGCATGGGCAACACAACAGCGGTGACGTCACAGCCCTCGAAATTTCTGGAGGCAGCATAACAGCACTCGCGATTGAAGAGCACACGGCCCGTGGACCGAAGCTTTGTCTTGAAGTGACGCTCTGATTAAATCTGCTGAAATTCTTGTGTACATTTTAGTCTTTGGAAGCTAATAATTCATTTTATTTCATTAACAATTTATGGTTTCTGTAGTATACAAATATATGCTATTGTATATTTTACGATTACAATGTAGGTATAAACATGGGTTCTTCTAGAAATACAATCAAGTACAATTGACAATAATTAATTTGGCCAAGTGGGAATACGAGTACACAACTTAAAGTCTCTGAACTGGTGGGGAGCGATATATATAGAGCGAGAGCGCCATCGACTGGTGAAAAATAATTTAAAAAACACGGCAATTGCAAACCTTTGAGAATGTCCCCGTCGTGTTTTCAGCAACAAGTACACCTTGGATTCGAACCAGAAACCCATCAATTACCAGGCAGGCTCTCTATCCGTTAAATTACATGGCCGCACAAACGTACTGAGAAGAAAAGTTATTCAAAAACCTCTCACGTGTTAATGACTTCTGCGCATGGGCAACACAACAGCGGTGACGTCACAGCCCTCGAAATTTCTGGAGGCAGCATAACAGCACTCGCGATTGAAGAGCACACGGCCCGTGGACCGAAGCTTTGTCTTGAAGTGACGCTCTGATTAAATCTGCTGAAATTCTTGTGTACATTTTAGTCTTTGGAAGCTAATAATTCATTTTATTTCATTAACAATTTATGGTTTCTGTAGTATACAAATATATGCTATTGTATATTTTACGATTACAATGTAGGTATAAACATGGGTTCTTCTAGAAATACAATCAAGTACAATTGACAATAATTAATTTGGCCAAGTGGGAATACGAGTACACAACTTAAAGTCTCTGAACTGGTGGGGAGCGATATATATAGAGCGAGAGCGCCATCGACTGGTGAAAAATAATTTAAAAAACACGGCAATTGCAAACCTTTGAGAATGTCCCCGTCGTGTTTTCAGCAACAAGTACACCTTGGATTCGAACCAGAAACCCATCAATTACCAGGCAGGCTCTCTATCCGTTAAATTACATGGCCGCACAAACGTACTGAGAAGAAAAGTTATTCAAAAACCTCTCACGTGTTAATGACTTCTGCGCATGGGCAACACAACAGCGGTGACGTCACAGCTCTCGAAATTTCTGAAGGTAGCATGACAGCACTCGCGATTGAAGAGCACACGGCCCGTGGACCGAAGCTTTGTCTTGAAGTGACGCTCAATTGACAATAATTAATTTGGCATTGTGGGAATACGAGTACACAACTTAAAGTCTCTGAACTGGTGGGGAGCGATATATTCAGAGCGAGAGGGCCATAATCAAGCACAGACATGAAAACAGCATCAATAACCCTCTTTCTACAGAACAATGGAAAATTTGTTTTATTTCTATAAAGAAAACCTATTTTTTGCCTTAGTTTAGTTACAAGCTTATCTATATGAGTTCTAAACGTAAGATGCTCATCAATCCATATGCCTAGATATTTATAGACAGAGGCTGCATTCCAATCCCATATTTTTACTGCTTGCATCTTTTCCTAGGTCCTTTCCTCGCTCATTAGCTCCACCCAGTGGAGGCCATAAGGAAAGGATCCAAGGATCACATACGAGGACTCAACAACCGAGGCAACATGAATTAAGCAAATGGAACGTCCTTGCTCAGTCAAGCGTCAGCTGAAGCGACGTCAATTACTAATGACGTGTTGCACAGCTGTATCACCTGTCAAAAAAAAAAAAAAAACCCGTATCAGCTGTCAGTGGCCTTTAATGCTAACGGATTGTTCTGTAGCCTATCGTATTTTTATCTCTGAGCTTGTTTTTGCATGCAACATGGTATAACCTATTGTTTTATTTGAGTTTTATTTTATTTTTCTCCCATGCAATTTGACAGATGTGAAAATGACATGTGAAATAAGAATATTGTCTCTCAATTACAGATGTTTCTGTTTGACGTACAGTGTCCCATTAACACATCCACAACAAACGGCTATTTATCACTGTGTGAGTAAAGATCGCACGATGCATAATTTTAATTGTAAGTAGGCTACGCCTATATTCCACACGCTCAATGGCCAATTCATCAATGGACTCGAATGCATGTTTGTTCGTTAAAATTGGAGCACATTACAAATGACACTTCCAGCCAATAACCGAGCTGATGTCGTTTAATTAATTAATCAAGCATGTATGATCTGATGGTATATAAGCGACAGATACTGATTTCAAAACTTAGATCGGCGATTTCAATAGGCTAGTATACTGGTCTGCTACTGTACGCAATCAACATTTCCGCAATGAACCTAGCGTTCGCCATAAACGCATGGCACCGGCTTCAGCGGGAACGGTGGCGTTGCCAGTTCAGGGGATCGCGACGGCTTCGCTCCGTCCTGTTCCTAAGTAAGGTAAGAATCACGTATTCTCAACAGTAGTCATAAGACAGTGCTCTTGATCAAACATGGACATTGATAAGCATGAAGCACTTTTAACAGTGGGTGGAGTAGAATTAACCTGGATAAATATACAGCAAAGTTATGTCATGCACACATAGTAATTGCATGTTCTATAATACCACACATTTACCTGCATGTAGGACTACAAACTATACATTTGGCTACTGTGGTTTGGTGTTAATCAATCAACTTGTGTGAACTGTCTGCATGTACACACTTCATGTTTTTCATTTCATTCTTTTTTAGGTCGACGATCCAACAGCTGGGCATTATGCCCAAGAAAATGCCACTGTGCCAGTGCTCCAGCTTTACTTTAATGGGGACCAGAACCTCATGGTAGACTACCGTCTGAGCCATGGCTCCATGGAAGCATTGATAATGCTACTGCCGCATGGGGGAGCGTTGTCTGGGCACACCACTTAAGGGTCCAGGAGGTGCCTGCTCTTCAAGGCTTTGGAGGTGGACCACACCTTTGTACCCACGGTCATCACCGCATGTGCCATGCTCCATAACATCTGCCTGACAAAGGGGGACATCCTTGAGGTTGTCGAGGATGTTGGTGATATTGGTGTGGCTCCACCACGTCCAGTGAGGGGGGGAACAAAGCGGACATGGCCGGCGAAACCAACTGGCGGGGCAACCGTCTGCTCCAAATATGTGTCCAGTAGCACTGAATGAACATGATTATATGTAATTTGGCAATTGTTTGAAATATTAATTATACAGGAGAGCTTTTTGTTAGTGTCTCCGTTTCTTGTTATGTTTGTATATTCTCCCTGCAGCCCCTCTTTCTGTCCAGTGTTAATCCACGTTTTATTTGTTATGTTAGTGTTAATAAAATCACTTATGGATACTAACATATCAGTTTCATACATCTTTTCTGTGCCACATTTTCATTACCTTTATTTATTTCAAAACACACTATAAGCATACCACTTTGACACCAATGTATGTCAACCACCTGTCGGGGAAGTGAGGATTCTGTAAAAAAATGACTGCTAATCATTCATTAATGAATGTAGGCTGACTACTTAGAATTTACAAAAAGGAAGACATTCACTTGAAGTTACCAGTAAAGAGCGCGAGACCGATAAGCCAGAAATAGCCTAGGTATTACCCTCCTGAAGCTTACACGATCAGCAAAATTGTTAGTATTTGTGTGTTTCTTTTCTCCCAAATAGTTTTGTGCTGCTGAAGGGGGCACTCAGATGAAAACTATATCTTAAAAGGTAAAAACACAAGTAAAAAACAAATTGACAAACACTTGTGAACTATTTACATTTTATTAAGCATTTTCTCAAACTCATTAGAGCTTTCCAGTGTGGCCTTGAATCGCTCCTCTTTTCTGGCAGCATCTTCCTTCAGGAACCGCAGAACGGCTCCCTCACCGGTCCTTCTCCTTTTGGGGGGTAGGGGACAGGCAGAGGTGGATGGCCCATCATCATTCTCCAGTGGGAGGCTACTTGAGCCAGGCTGTGCATCCTCTTCCTCCTCCTCCACACACGCCCGGCTACAAGTGACCGCCACAAATCCAGGAAGAGATGAGCCAGTGCCATCTGAGGTCTCATCAGCCACATGTGCCAGGTTTTCTGCAACACATGAGTCCATCAGGACAGGAGGATCAATAGATGGCCTCCCCCCGATGGCCTCATGCATTGCATTAAACCATGGCCATGAGGCTGCTGTGGCCTCTCCCCTGTCTGTTCCATCTCTGTAGCAGGGCATCTGAGTGCCTACAAGGAAAGATGCAAGGGTGAAGGTGAACCGTGAGCCTATTGCACAGGCATAATTTTGTTTCAGTATGCAATAGAAACTACAAATTTGCAAAGGAAAAACATCATAATTTGAACCTCACCTTATATTTTTGCTTGAGGTTGTCCCATTTCTTTGCAATTTGGGTGGGGCTCACCTGGCCCTGTAGGCCCATCTGCAGACGAATTTCACTGAGAAAAACAACACATGTTACCATACCATACCCAAGTGCCCTACAACAATTACTGCCATGCCATAACATGTTTATGTGTTATCCATTTACAGGGGCAGGCATGCCTCTTGCCATCACACTTACATTAGGGATATCAGAAGTTGTCATTTGCATACAATTAACTACTTCAACACAAGACATGAATCATGGTGCTGAGGAGTGATTCCGTCAACATTAATCTATGACATGTAGGAACACCAATATGGACAGTGACATGGTCCTGCAAGAACATAAAAAAAATGGCTTATTGCCAATGTTTCTGTGTAACATATTTTAGTTCTATGTGACATCACACATTATAGAATGTCACTAATGACTCACCCCCAAGCTTTCTTTGCTACATGCCTCTTCCCCGTAAACAGATGCTCATTCTCACACCTCAGCCGAATGAGGCTGAGGGTGCTCTCATCTGTCCCTGTAAATGACACAACAGACCTGCAAGTAAAAACCAGCTAGTAATGTCTGTGTATAGCCCTAAATCACAACGGCATGTGTCAAGGGGCTTCACAAGCCCATAATTCAGACATGACATATGTAAGTAGGCTACATGATGCAAAATAGTAGCCTATCCTAATAAGCTAGCCTAATGTGCATTTCATCAGTCAAAGACAGCAAATGCAATAACATAGACTGAAATTACATTATTTCTGTCATACAAGAGTGAGGAAACATTTTAAACGCAAAGCAGCTGCGTGTTCATGTTTCAGTTGTTACACTGGAAATCGAGCAGCGACTGTAGAGCCTATTTCTCAGTTAGCCTACTTGCCGGGATGCATTCAACAGTGTGAACATAGGCTAAACGTAACATAGCCTATTGCATAGCGTATGTAAGGGATTGAGAAATGGCCCTAATTAAAAGGTTATTATAAAACAGAACCCCCCCCTATTTTTTAGATTATTAGAACTATCCTAATAGAATTGACTTGAATGCAATGGTATTCTATACCACCAAGTCAGTAGATGGCGCTGCAGCGCTTCTGTGGATCAGCAGAGAGA
Source organism: Ilyophis sp. 1 JC-2022 (assembly GCA_022702515.1). Lineage (NCBI taxonomy): Eukaryota > Metazoa > Chordata > Actinopteri > Anguilliformes > Synaphobranchidae > Ilyophis > Ilyophis sp. 1 JC-2022. The sequence goes on along the minus strand of JAKUDI010000270.1, from coordinate 2,199 downwards.
ATAGCTCGTAACAAGCCAGCTCCGCTCAGAAGTAAACTGGCGCGAGCCTGAGTAGGTCGACTATTCATCTCGTCTCTCTTCTTTGATTCACAGGTACTGCAAAACACCCTATAAACTCTTTAGTTTGTTCTGAGACAAATAGAAAGAACTAAGACAGTGTTTCGAAGTGTTTTAGTGACGTTGTGAGAAGCCTGTGTATGTTTTGGGGGGATATTTGTCTTGACTTGCCGAGGGTAACAAACGCCATGTTAGTCGGCAAGGCTAGGCTAATACAGTGTTAGTTAGTAGATCCGGTTCTATGCTATTAAGCAGGACTATCGTAATAATGTTTTGGTGACATGAAGAATGAAGATGTGGGTTTATGTGATGTTATGGAAATGTGTTACTAGTTCTTCAGCAACTATTGTGTCTCCGTATCTGTTCAATGGCAGCTTTGATGTTTTTAGTTGTCGCCATTGGGTGCATGTTGCTGGTACTCACGCATAGCCTATCGTAAGCCTGTGAATATAGCGGGAGAGCTGTGCATGTGAAGAGATAGTGCTAGGACTTGGATGTATAAATAATTATTCAGATGCTATGTTTTCTAATTGTTTCTTTTGTTGGGCAATTGTTATTTTGATAAGTATTAGCCTATATTTGTTTGAGTAATTAGAAAGTCAAGTGATTGGCCAAATTGTTATTTATTTTATTTTCTTATGAATATGTTTCAGATATTGGGAATGTGTTTTTGTTATTTTCTAATGTGGAGAATTTCTGTATAACTGTTTCTGTATCACACTAAGTGAGATGTTTAATTGTTGAGCTCAGAAGTAAACTGGCGCGAGCCTGAGTAGGTCGACTATTCATCTCGTCTCTCTTCTTTGATTCACAGATACACAGTGCTGTTCAGCCTGTGTATCACATGCTGCCGGTCCAGATTACCCCTAGGTCTGGAGCCGGTAACACGTACAATATAAAATTGTATACAGTTTTGAAAGGACATGGGTTAATTGAAGCTTGCGTTTCCTATGCAGTAACGTTAGCTAACAAACAACTATATGGGACAGAAACATGTCCTAAATGTTACGCTTACACGCTGAACTACAATATTTGTTGTCTCTGTTTTCATGAATAAACTTGCCTTTCGTTTGTCCGAAAGAACGAGTGACATTATAAATGAAAGCGCTTTATAAATTACATAGAAAGGAACGATAAGCACTTACATTTGTGTACCAGTGGTCCCGCCATGTTTTCAACTGCGGCAGATGTGATTGTGGATCAAACACGTCACGCGTTCTGAGTAAAGACTTCCGCAAAGGCTGCACTCGTGTTTCCTCACTGAAGAATTCTCCGGGAGCCTCCTATGTCCCCACTCCTCGTTCCTCGGTGGAGCATTTAGCGGTTTGGAATGTCCTTAAAGATGGCGGACCTCGATCGATTTCCGGGTCAGACGAGGACCAAGTAGATAGGACGGCTAAAAAATGCGATTGGAATGCAGCCAGAGACTCTCTCAATGGTGGATCCGTGTATAGTGGAAATACTAAGATCAGAGCAGCTGTCGACTCTAGCACTGGAGAATATCATGAAATTAGTTTTCTGAGTATTAAGAACAAGTTTAAGATCAGCAAATGCAGCTTGGAGAATATTAAAATATGATTGCAAATCTTTCACGGCTAAATCAACAGTCAGCAAAACAATACAATATTGTATCGTCCGCGTACAAATGGGTGTGACAGTTTGTTAAAGACATGAAAATATGATTAATATAAATTGTAAAGAGAATGGGGCCCAAAATTGATCCTTGAGGGACACCCTTAGTAATCGGCACATAATTAGACTTAGCTGAACCCAGGATCACAGACTGCTGCCGCTCAAACAGATAATTCTGGACCCAGGACAAGGCACCAGGGTTAAAACCAATCAAAGCTAAAATATCTAAAAGCAGGGGGTGGTCCACAGTGTCGAATGCCTTGGAGAGATCCACAAAGATGGCTGCACAGTGTTTTTTCTCATCCAAGGCATTGACAATATCATTTAAAACCAAGGTGACAGCAGACACAGTACTATGCTGAGACCTGAACCCCGACTGAAACGGATTTAAAACAGAGTTAACTGCAAGGAAATCCTTGAGCTGTTGGTTAACTAAGGATTCTAAAATTTTAGCCAGCACAGACAATTTTGAGATCGGTCTATAATTATTTGGGTCACATCTATCACCGC
>JAKUDI010000027.1:0-25000 GCA_022702515.1 Ilyophis sp. 1 JC-2022 | reverse complement strand
ACAGTGAGAGTGGTGTGTGTATCTGTGCAGTAGCAGACTGTAGGACAGTGAGAGTGGTGTGTGTATCTGTGCAGTAGCAGACTGTAGGACAGTGAGAGTGGTGTGTGTATCTGTGCAGTAGCAGACTGTAGGACAATGAGAGTGGTGTGTGTACCTGTGCAGTAGCAGACTGTAGGACAGTGAGAGTGGTGTGTGTATCTGTGCAGTAGCAGACTGTAGGACAGTGAGAGTGGTGTGTGTATCTGTGCAGTAGCAGACTGTAGGACAGTGAGAGTGGTGTGTGTATCTGTGCAGTAGCAGACTGTAGGACAGTGAGAGTGGTGTGTGTATCTGTGCAGTAGCAGACTGTAGGACAGTGAGAGTGGTGTGTGTATCTGTGCAGTAGCAGACTGTAGGACAGTGAGAGTGGTGTGTGTATCTGTGCAGTAGCAGACTGTAGGACAGTGAGAGTGGTGTGTGTATCTGTGCAGTCTCAGACTGTAGGACAGTGAGAGTGGTGTGTGTATCTGTGCAGTAGCAGACTGTAGGACAGTGAGAGTGGTGTGTGTATCTGTGCAGTCTCAGACTGTAGGACAGTGAGAGTGGTGTGTGTATCTGTGCAGTAGCAGACTGTAGGACAGTGAGAGTGGTGTGTGTATCTGTGCAGTAGCAGACTGTAGGACAGTGAGAGTGGTGTGTGTATCTGTGCAGTAGCAGACTGTAGGACAGTGAGAGTGGTGTGTGTATCTGTGCAGTAGCAGACTGTAGGACAGTGAGAGTGGTGTGTGTATCTGTGCAGTAGCAGACTGTAGGACAGTGAGAGTGGTGTGTGTATCTGTGCAGTAGCAGACTGTAGGGCAGTGAGAGTGGTGTGTGTATCTGTGCAGTAGCAGACTGTAGTACAGTGAGAGTGGTGTGTGTGTATCTGTGCAGTAGCAGACTGTAGGGCAGTGAGAGTGGTGTGTGTATCTGTGCAGTAGCAGACTGTAGGACAGTGAGAGTGGTGTGTGTATCTGTGCAGTAGCAGACTGTAGGACAGTGAGAGTGGTGTGTGTATCTGTGCAGTCTCAGACTGTAGGACAGTGAGAGTGGTGTGTGTATCTGTGCAGTAGCAGACTGTAGGACAGTGAGAGTGGTGTGTGTATCTGTGCAGTAGCAGACTGTAGGGCAGTGAGAGTGGTGTGTGTATCTGTGCAGTAGCAGACTGTAGGACAGTGAGAGTGGTGTGTGTATCTGTGCAGTAGCAGACTGTAGGACAGTGAGAGTGGTGTGTGTATCTGTGCAGTAGCAGACTGTAGGACAGTGAGAGTGGTGTGTGTATCTGTGCAGTAGCAGACTGTAGGACAGTGAGAGTGGTGTGTGTATCTGTGCAGTAGCAGACTGTAGGACAGTGAGAGTGGTGTGTGTATCTGTGCAGTAGCAGACTGTAGGACAGTGAGAGTGGTGTGTGTATCTGTGCAGTAGCAGACTGTAGGACAGTGAGAGTGGTGTGTGTATCTGTGCAGTAGCAGACTGTAGGACAGTGAGAGTGGTGTGTGTATCTGTGCAGTAGCAGACTGTAGGACAGTGAGAGTGGTGTGTGTATCTGTGCAGTAGCAGACTGTAGGACAGTGAGAGTGGTGTGTGTATCTGTGCAGTAGCAGACTGTAGGACAGTGAGAGTGGTGTGTGTATCTGTGCAGTAGCAGACTGTAGGACAGTGAGAGTGGTGTGTGTATCTGTGCAGTAGCAGACTGTAGGACAGTGAGAGTGGTGTGTGTATCTGTGCAGTAGCAGACTGTAGGACAGTGAGAGTGGTGTGTGTATCTGTGCAGTAGCAGACTGTAGGACAGTGAGAGTGGTGTGTGTATCTGTGCAGTAGCAGACTGTAGGGCAGTGAGAGTGGTGTGTGTATCTGTGCAGTAGCAGACTGTAGGACAGTGAGAGTGGTGTGTGTATCTGTGCAGTAGCAGACTGTAGGACAGTGAGAGTGGTGTGTGTATCTGTGCAGTAGCAGACTGTAGGACAGTGAGAGTGGTGTGTGTATCTGTGCAGTAGCAGACTGTAGGACAGTGAGAGTGGTGTGTGTATCTGTGCAGTAGCAGACTGTAGGACAGTGAGAGTGGTGTGTGTATCTGTGCAGTAGCAGACTGTAGGACAGTGAGAGTGGTGTGTGTATCTGTGCAGTAGCAGACTGTAGGACAGTGAGAGTGGTGTGTGTATCTGTGCAGTAGCAGACTGTAGGACAGTGAGAGTGGTGTGTGTATCTGTGCAGTAGCAGACTGTAGGACAGTGAGAGTGGTGTGTGTATCTGTGCAGTCTCAGACTGTAGGACAGTGAGAGTGGTGTGTGTATCTGTGCAGTAGCAGACTGTAGGACAGTGAGAGTGGTGTGTGTATCTGTGCAGTAGCAGACTGTAGGACAGTGAGAGTGGTGTGTGTATCTGTGCAGTAGCAGACTGTAGGACAGTGAGAGTGGTGTGTGTATCTGTGCAGTAGCAGACTGTAGGACAGTGAGAGTGGTGTGTGTATCTGTGCAGTAGCAGACTGTAGGACAGTGAGAGTGGTGTGTGTATCTGTGCAGTAGCAGACTGTAGGACAGTGAGAGTGGTGTGTGTATCTGTGCAGTAGCAGACTGTAGGGCAGTGAGAGTGGTGTGTGTATCTGTGCAGTAGCAGACTGTAGGACAGTGAGAGTGGTGTGTGTATCTGTGCAGTAGCAGACTGTAGGACAGTGAGAGTGGTGTGTGTATCTGTGCAGTAGCAGACTGTAGGACAGTGAGAGTGGTGTGTGTATCTGTGCAGTAGCAGACTGTAGGACAGTGAGAGTGGTGTGTGTATCTGTGCAGTAGCAGACTGTAGGACAGTGAGAGTGGTGTGTGTATCTGTGCAGTAGCAGACTGTAGGACAGTGAGAGTGGTGTGTGTATCTGTGCAGTAGCAGACTGTAGGACAGTGAGAGTGGTGTGTGTATCTGTGCAGTAGCAGACTGTAGGACAGTGAGAGTGGTGTGTGTATCTGTGCAGTAGCAGACTGTAGGACAGTGAGAGTGGTGTGTGTATCTGTGCAGTAGCAGACTGTAGGACAGTGAGAGTGGTGTGTGTATCTGTGCAGTAGCAGACTGTAGGACAGTGAGAGTGGTGTGTGTATCTGTGCAGTAGCAGACTGTAGGACAGTGAGAGTGGTGTGTGTATCTGTGCAGTCTCAGACTGTAGGACAGTGAGAGTGGTGTGTGTATCTGTGCAGTAGCAGACTGTAGGACAGTGAGAGTGGTGTGTGTATCTGTGCAGTAGCAGACTGTAGGACAGTGAGAGTGGTGTGTGTATCTGTGCAGTCTCAGACTGTAGGACAGTGAGAGTGGTGTGTGTATCTGTGCAGTAGCAGACTGTAGGACAGTGAGAGTGGTGTGTGTATCTGTGCAGTAGCAGACTGTAGGACAGTGAGAGTGGTGTGTGTATCTGTGCAGTAGCAGACTGTAGGACAGTGAGAGTGGTGTGTGTATCTGTGCAGTCTCAGACTGTAGGACAGTGAGAGTGGTGTGTGTATCTGTGCAGTAGCAGACTGTAGGACAGTGAGAGTGGTGTGTGTATCTGTGCAGTAGCAGACTGTAGGACAGTGAGAGTGGTGTGTGTATCTGTGCAGTAGCAGACTGTAGGACAGTGAGAGTGGTGTGTGTATCTGTGCAGTAGCAGACTGTAGGACAGTGAGAGTGGTGTGTGTATCTGTGCAGTAGCAGACTGTAGGACAGTGAGAGTGGTGTGTGTATCTGTGCAGTAGCAGACTGTAGGACAGTGAGAGTGGTGTGTGTATCTGTGCAGTAGCAGACTGTAGGACAGTGAGAGTGGTGTGTGTATCTGTGCAGTAGCAGACTGTAGGACAGTGAGAGTGGTGTGTGTATCTGTGCAGTAGCAGACTGTAGGACAGTGAGAGTGGTGTGTGTATCTGTGCAGTAGCAGACTGTAGGACAGTGAGAGTGGTGTGTGTATCTGTGCAGTAGCAGACTGTAGGACAGTGAGAGTGGTGTGTGTATCTGTGCAGTAGCAGACTGTAGGACAGTGAGAGTGGTGTGTGTATCTGTGCAGTCTCAGACTGTAGGACAGTGAGAGTGGTGTGTGTATCTGTGCAGTAGCAGACTGTAGGACAGTGAGAGTGGTGTGTGTATCTGTGCAGTAGCAGACTGTAGGACAGTGAGAGTGGTGTGTGTATCTGTGCAGTAGCAGACTGTAGGACAGTGAGAGTGGTGTGTGTATCTGTGCAGTAGCAGACTGTAGGACAGTGAGAGTGGTGTGTGTATCTGTGCAGTAGCAGACTGTAGGGCAGTGAGAGGGGTGTGTGTATCTGTGCAGTAGCAGACTGTAGGGCAGTGAGAGTGGTGTGTGTGTATCTGTGCAGTAGCAGACTGTAGGGCAGTGAGAGTGGTGTGTGTATCTGTGCAGTAGCAGACTGTAGGACAGTGAGAGTGGTGTGTGTATCTGTGCAGTAGCAGACTGTAGGACAGTGAGAGTGGTGTGTGTATCTGTGCAGTCTCAGACTGTAGGACAGTGAGAGTGGTGTGTGTATCTGTGCAGTAGCAGACTGTAGGACAGTGAGAGTGGTGTGTGTATCTGTGCAGTAGCAGACTGTAGGACAGTGAGAGTGGTGTGTGTATCTGTGCAGTAGCAGACTGTAGGACAGTGAGAGTGGTGTGTGTATCTGTGCAGTAGCAGACTGTAGGACAGTGAGAGTGGTGTGTGTATCTGTGCAGTAGCAGACTGTAGGACAGTGAGAGTGGTGTGTGTATCTGTGCAGTAGCAGACTGTAGGACAGTGAGAGTGGTGTGTGTATCTGTGCAGTAGCAGACTGTAGGACAGTGAGAGTGGTGTGTGTATCTGTGCAGTAGCAGACTGTAGGGCAGTGAGAGTGGTGTGTGTATCTGTGCAGTAGCAGACTGTAGGACAGTGAGAGTGGTGTGTGTATCTGTGCAGTAGCAGACTGTAGGGCAGTGAGAGTGGTGTGTGTATCTGTGCAGTAGCAGACTGTAGGACAGTGAGAGTGGTGTGTGTATCTGTGCAGTAGCAGACTGTAGGACAGTGAGAGTGGTGTGTGTATCTGTGCAGTAGCAGACTGTAGGACAGTGAGAGTGGTGTGTGTATCTGTGCAGTAGCAGACTGTAGGACAGTGAGAGTGGTGTGTGTATCTGTGCAGTAGCAGACTGTAGGACAGTGAGAGTGGTGTGTGTATCTGTGCAGTAGCAGACTGTAGGACAGTGAGAGTGGTGTGTGTATCTGTGCAGTAGCAGACTGTAGGGCAGTGAGAGTGGTGTGTGTATCTGTGCAGTAGCAGACTGTAGGACAGTGAGAGTGGTGTGTGTATCTGTGCAGTAGCAGACTGTAGGACAGTGAGAGTGGTGTGTGTATCTGTGCAGTAGCAGACTGTAGGACAGTGAGAGTGGTGTGTGTATCTGTGCAGTAGCAGACTGTAGGACAGTGAGAGTGGTGTGTGTATCTGTGCAGTAGCAGACTGTAGGACAGTGAGAGTGGTGTGTGTATCTGTGCAGTAGCAGACTGTAGGACAGTGAGAGTGGTGTGTGTATCTGTGCAGTAGCAGACTGTAGGACAGTGAGAGTGGTGTGTGTATCTGTGCAGTAGCAGACTGTAGGACAGTGAGAGTGGTGTGTGTATCTGTGCAGTCTCAGACTGTAGGACAGTGAGAGTGGTGTGTGTATCTGTGCAGTAGCAGACTGTAGGACAGTGAGAGTGGTGTGTGTATCTGTGCAGTAGCAGACTGTAGGACAGTGAGAGTGGTGTGTGTATCTGTGCAGTAGCAGACTGTAGGACAGTGAGAGTGGTGTGTGTATCTGTGCAGTCTCAGACTGTAGGACAGTGAGAGTGGTGTGTGTATCTGTGCAGTAGCAGACTGTAGGGCAGTGAGAGTGGTGTGTGTATCTGTGCAGTCTCAGACTGTAGGACAGTGAGAGTGGTGTGTGTATCTGTGCAGTAGCAGACTGTAGGACAGTGAGAGTGGTGTGTGTATCTGTGCAGTAGCAGACTGTAGGGCAGTGAGAGTGGTGTGTGTATCTGTGCAGTAGCAGACTGTAGGACAGTGAGAGTGGTGTGTGTATCTGTGCAGTAGCAGACTGTAGGACAGTGAGAGTGGTGTGTGTATCTGTGCAGTAGCAGACTGTAGGACAGTGAGAGTGGTGTGTGTATCTGTGCAGTAGCAGACTGTAGGACAGTGAGAGTGGTGTGTGTATCTGTGCAGTAGCAGACTGTAGGACAGTGAGAGTGGTGTGTGTATCTGTGCAGTAGCAGACTGTAGGACAGTGAGAGTGGTGTGTGTATCTGTGCAGTAGCAGACTGTAGGACAGTGAGAGTGGTGTGTGTATCTGTGCAGTAGCAGACTGTAGGACAGTGAGAGTGGTGTGTGTATCTGTGCAGTCTCAGACTGTAGGACAGTGAGAGTGGTGTGTGTATCTGTGCAGTAGCAGACTGTAGGACAGTGAGAGTGGTGTGTGTATCTGTGCAGTAGCAGACTGTAGGACAGTGAGAGTGGTGTGTGTATCTGTGCAGTAGCAGACTGTAGGACAGTGAGAGTGGTGTGTGTATCTGTGCAGTAGCAGACTGTAGGACAGTGAGAGTGGTGTGTGTATCTGTGCAGTAGCAGACTGTAGGACAGTGAGAGTGGTGTGTGTATCTGTGCAGTAGCAGACTGTAGGACAGTGAGAGTGGTGTGTGTATCTGTGCAGTAGCAGACTGTAGGACAGTGAGAGTGGTGTGTGTATCTGTGCAGTAGCAGACTGTAGGACAGTGAGAGTGGTGTGTGTATCTGTGCAGTCTCAGACTGTAGGACAGTGAGAGTGGTGTGTGTATCTGTGCAGTAGCAGACTGTAGGACAGTGAGAGTGGTGTGTGTATCTGTGCAGTAGCAGACTGTAGGACAGTGAGAGTGGTGTGTGTATCTGTGCAGTAGCAGACTGTAGGACAGTGAGAGTGGTGTGTGTATCTGTGCAGTAGCAGACTGTAGGACAGTGAGAGTGGTGTGTGTATCTGTGCAGTAGCAGACTGTAGGGCAGTGAGAGTGGTGTGTGTATCTGTGCAGTAGCAGACTGTAGGACAGTGAGAGTGGTGTGTGTATCTGTGCAGTAGCAGACTGTAGGACAGTGAGAGTGGTGTGTGTATCTGTGCAGTAGCAGACTGTAGGACAGTGAGAGTGGTGTGTGTATCTGTGCAGTAGCAGACTGTAGGACAGTGAGAGTGGTGTGTGTATCTGTGCAGTAGCAGACTGTAGGACAGTGAGAGTGGTGTGTGTATCTGTGCAGTAGCAGACTGTAGGACAGTGAGAGTGGTGTGTGTATCTGTGCAGTAGCAGACTGTAGGACAGTGAGAGTGGTGTGTGTATCTGTGCAGTAGCAGACTGTAGGACAGTGAGAGTGGTGTGTGTATCTGTGCAGTAGCAGACTGTAGGACAGTGAGAGTGGTGTGTGTATCTGTGCAGTAGCAGACTGTAGCACAGTGAGAGTGGTGTGTGTATCTGTGCAGTAGCAGACTGTAGGACAGTGAGAGTGGTGTGTGTATCTGTGCAGTAGCAGACTGTAGGACAGTGAGAGTGGTGTGTGTGTATCTGTGCAGTAGCAGACTGTAGGGCAGTGAGAGTGGTGTCTGTATCTGTGCAGTAGCAGACTTTAGGACAGTGAGAGTGGTGTGTATATCTGTGCAGTACTGACTGTAGCAGTGAGAGTGGTGTGTGTATCTGTGCAGTAGCAGACTGTAGGACAGTGAGAGTGGTGTGTGTATCTGTGCAGTAGCAGACTGTAGGACAGTGAGAGTGGTGTGTGTATCTGTGCAGTAGCAGACTGTAGGACAGTGAGAGTGGTGTGTGTATCTGTGCAGTAGCAGACTGTAGGACAGTGAGAGTGGTGTGTGTATCTGTGCAGTAGCAGACTGTAGGGCAGTGAGAGTGGTGTGTGTATCTGTGCAGTAGCAGACTGTAGGACAGTGAGAGTGGTGTGTGTATCTGTGCAGTAGCAGACTGTAGGACAGTGAGAGTGGTGTGTGTATCTGTGCAGTAGCAGACTGTAGGACAGTGAGAGTGGTGTGTGTATCTGTGCAGTAGCAGACTGTAGGACAGTGAGAGTGGTGTGTGTATCTGTGCAGTAGCAGACTGTAGGACAGTGAGAGTGGTGTGTGTATCTGTGCAGTAGCAGACTGTAGGACAGTGAGAGTGGTGTGTGTATCTGTGCAGTAGCAGACTGTAGGGCAGTGAGAGTGGTGTGTGTATCTGTGCAGTAGCAGACTGTAGGACAGTGAGAGTGGTGTGTGTATCTGTGCAGTCTCAGACTGTAGGACAGTGAGAGTGGTGTGTGTATCTGTGCAGTAGCAGACTGTAGGACAGTGAGAGTGGTGTGTGTATCTGTGCAGTCTCAGACTGTAGGACAGTGAGAGTGGTGTGTGTATCTGTGCAGTAGCAGACTGTAGGACAGTGAGAGTGGTGTGTGTATCTGTGCAGTAGCAGACTGTAGGACAGTGAGAGTGGTGTGTGTATCTGTGCAGTAGCAGACTGTAGGACAGTGAGAGTGGTGTGTGTATCTGTGCAGTAGCAGACTGTAGGACAGTGAGAGTGGTGTGTGTATCTGTGCAGTAGCAGACTGTAGGACAGTGAGAGTGGTGTGTGTATCTGTGCAGTAGCAGACTGTAGGACAGTGAGAGTGGTGTGTGTATCTGTGCAGTAGCAGACTGTAGGACAGTGAGAGTGGTGTGTGTATCTGTGCAGTAGCAGACTGTAGGACAGTGAGAGTGGTGTGTGTATCTGTGCAGTAGCAGACTGTAGGACAGTGAGAGTGGTGTGTGTATCTGTGCAGTAGCAGACTGTAGGACAGTGAGAGTGGTGTGTGTATCTGTGCAGTAGCAGACTGTAGGACAGTGAGAGTGGTGTGTGTATCTGTGCAGTCTCAGACTGTAGGACAGTGAGAGTGGTGTGTGTATCTGTGCAGTAGCAGACTGTAGGACAGTGAGAGTGGTGTGTGTATCTGTGCAGTAGCAGACTGTAGGACAGTGAGAGTGGTGTGTGTATCTGTGCAGTAGCAGACTGTAGGACAGTGAGAGTGGTGTGTGTATCTGTGCAGTAGCAGACTGTAGGACAGTGAGAGTGGTGTGTGTATCTGTGCAGTAGCAGACTGTAGGACAGTGAGAGTGGTGTGTGTATCTGTGCAGTAGCAGACTGTAGGACAGTGAGAGTGGTGTGTGTATCTGTGCAGTAGCAGACTGTAGGACAGTGAGAGTGGTGTGTGTATCTGTGCAGTCTCAGACTGTAGGACAGTGAGAGTGGTGTGTGTATCTGTGCAGTAGCAGACTGTAGGACAGTGAGAGTGGTGTGTGTATCTGTGCAGTAGCAGACTGTAGGACAGTGAGAGTGGTGTGTGTATCTGTGCAGTAGCAGACTGTAGGACAGTGAGAGTGGTGTGTGTATCTGTGCAGTAGCAGACTGTAGGACAGTGAGAGTGGTGTGTGTATCTGTGCAGTAGCAGACTGTAGGACAGTGAGAGTGGTGTGTGTATCTGTGCAGTAGCAGACTGTAGGACAGTGAGAGTGGTGTGTGTATCTGTGCAGTAGCAGACTGTAGGACAGTGAGAGTGGTGTGTGTATCTGTGCAGTAGCAGACTGTAGGACAGTGAGAGTGGTGTGTGTATCTGTGCAGTAGCAGACTGTAGGACAGTGAGAGTGGTGTGTGTATCTGTGCAGTAGCAGACTGTAGCACAGTGAGAGTGGTGTGTGTATCTGTGCAGTCTGGCTGCAACAGATACACACACCACTCTCACTGTGCTACAGTCTGAGACTGCACAGATACACACACCACGTCTCACTGTGCTACAGTCTGCTACTGCACAGATACACACACCACTCTCACTGTCCTACAGTCTGCTACTGCACAGATACACACACCACTCTCACTGTCCTACAGTCTGCTACTGCACAGATACACACACCACTCTCACTGTCCTACAGTCTGCTACTGCACAGATACACACACCACTCTCACTGTCCTACAGTCTGCTACTGCACAGATACACACACCACTCTCACTGTCCTACAGTCTGCTACTGTACAGATACACCCACCACTCTCACTGTGCTACAGTCTGCTACTGCACAGATACACACACCACTCTCACTGTCCTACAGTCTGCTACTGCACAGATACACACACCACTCTCACTGTCCTACAGTCTGCTACTGCACAGATACACACACCACTCTCACTGTCCTACAGTCTGCTACTGCACAGATACACACACCACTCTCACTGTCCTACAGTCTGAGACTGCACAGATACACACACCACTCTCACTGTCCTACAGTCTGCTACTGCACAGATACACACACCACTCTCACTGTCCTACAGTCTGCTACTGCACAGATACACACACCACTCTCACTGTCCTACAGTCTGCTACTGCACAGATACACACACCACTCTCACTGTCCTACAGTCTGCTACTGCACAGATACACACACCACTCTCACTGTCCTACAGTCTGCTACTGCACAGATACACACACCACTCTCACTGTCCTACAGTCTGCTACTGCACAGATACACACACCACTCTCACTGTCCTACAGTCTGCTACTGCAACAGATACACACACCACTCTCACTGTCCTACAGTCTGAGACTGCACAGATACACACACCACTCTCACTGTCCTACAGTCTGCTACTGAACAGATACACACACCACTCTCACTGCCCTACAGTCTGCTACTGCACAGATACACACACCACTCTCACTGTCCTACAGTCTGAGACTGCACAGATACACACACCACTCTCACTGTCCTACAGTCTGCTACTGCACAGATACACACACCACTCTCACTGTCCTACAGTCTGCTACTGCACAGATACACACACCACTCTCACTGTCCTACAGTCTGCTACTGCACAGATACACACACCACTCTCACTGTCCTACAGTCTGCTACTGCACAGATACACACACCACTCTCACTGTCCTACAGTCTGCTACTGCACAGATACACACACCACTCTCACTGTCCTACAGTCTGCTACTGCACAGATACACACACCACTCTCACTGTCCTACAGTCTGCTACTGCACAGATACACACACCACTCTCACTGTCCTACAGTCTGCTACTGCACAGATACACACACCACTCTCACTGTCCTACAGTCTGAGACTGCACAGATACACACACCACTCTCACTGTCCTACAGTCTGCTACTGCACAGATACACACACCACTCTCACTGTCCTACAGTCTGCTACTGCACAGATACACACACCACTCTCACTGTCCTACAGTCTGCTACTGCACAGAAACACACACCACTCTCACTATGCTAAAGTCTGCTACTGCACAGATACACACACCACTCTCACTGTCCTACAGTCTGAGACTGCACAGATACACACACCACTCTCACTGTCCTACAGTCTGCTACTGCACAGATACACACACCACTCTCACGGTCCTACAGTTTGCTACTGCACAGATACACACACCACTCTCACTGTCCTACAGTCTGCTACTGCACAGAAACACACACCACTCTCACTGTCTACAGTCTGCTACTGCACAGATACACACACCACTCTCACTGTCCTACAGTCTGCTACTGCACAGATACACACAACCACTCTCACTGCCCTACAGTCTGCTACTGCACAGATACACACACCACTCTCACTGTCCTACAGTCTGCTACTGCACAGATACACACACCACTCTCACTGTCCTACAGTCTGCTACTGCACAGATACACACACCACTCTCACTGTCTACAGTCTGCTACTGCACAGATACACACACACTCTCACTGTCCTACAGTCTCCTACTGCACAGATACACACACCACTCTCACTGTCCTACAGTCTGCTACTGCACAGATACACACACCACTCTCACTGTCCTACAGTCTGAGACTGCACAGATACACACACCACTCTCACTGTCCTACAGTCTGCTACTGCACAGATACACACACCACTCTCACTGTGCTACAGTCTGATACTGCACAGATACACACACCACTCTCACTGTCCTACAGTCTGCTACTGCACAGATACACACACCACTCTCACTGTGCCCTACAGTCTGCTACTGCACAGATACACACACCACTCTCACTGTCCTACAGTCTGCTACTGCACAGATACACACACCACTCTCACTGTGCTACAGTCTGCTACTGCACAGATACACACACCACTCTCACTGTCCTACAGTCTGCTACTGCACAGATACACACACCACTCTCACTGTCCTACAGTCTGCTACTGCACAGATACACACACCACTCTCACTGTCCTACAGTCTGCTACTGCACAGATACACACACCACTCTCACTGTCCTACAGTCTGCTACTGCACAGATACACACACCACTCTCACTGTCCTACAGTCTGCTACTGCACAGATACACACACCACTCTCACTGTCCTACAGTCTGCTACTGCACAGATACACACACCACTCTCACTGTCCTACAGTCTGCTACTGCACAGATACACACACCACTCTCACTGTCCTACAGTCTGCTACTGCACAGATACACACAACTCTCACTGTCCTACAGTCTGCTACTGCACAGATACACACACCACTCTCACTGCCCTACAGTCTGCTACTGCACAGATACACACACCACTCTCACTGTCCTACAGTCTGCTACTGCACAGATACACACACCACTCTCACTGTCCTACAGTCTGCTACTGCACAGATACACACACCACTCTCACTGCCCTACAGTGTGCTACTGTACAGATACACACACCACTCTCACTGCCCTACAGTCTGCTACTGCACAGATACTCACACCACTCTCACTGCCCTACAGTCTGCTACTGCACAGATACACACACCACTCTCACTGTCCTACAGTCTGCTACTGCACAGATACACACACCACTCTCACTGTCCTACAGTCTGCTACTGCACAGATACACACACCACTCTCACTGCACTACAGTCTGCTACTGCACAGATACACACACCACTCTCACTGTCCTACAGTCTGCTACTGCACAGATACACACACCACTCTCACTGTCCTACAGTCTGCTACTGCACAGATACACACACCACTCTCACTGTCCCACAGTCTGCTACTGCACAGATACACACACCACTCTCACTGTCCTACAGTCTGCTACTGCACAGATACACACACCACTCTCACTGTCCTACAGTCTGAGACTGCACAGATACACACACCACTCTCACTGTCCTACAGTCTGCTACTGCACAGATACACACACCACTCTCACTGTCCTACAGTCTGCTACTGCACAGATACACACACCACTCTCACTGTCCTACAGTCTGCTACTGCACAGATACACACACCACTCTCACTGTCCTACAGTCTGCTACTGCACAGATACACACACCACTCTCACTGTCCTACAGTCTGCTACTGCACAGATACACACACCACTCTCACTGTCCTACAGTCTGCTACTGCACAGATACACACACCACTCTCACTGCCCTACAGTCTGCTACTGCACAGATACACACACCACTCTCACTGCCCTACAGTCTGCTACTGCACAGATACACACACCACTCTCACTGTCCTACAGTCTGCTACTGCACAGATACACACACCACTCTCACTGTCCTACAGTCTGCTACTGCACAGATACACACACCACTCTCACTGTCCTACAGTCTGCTACTGCACAGATACACACACCACTCTCACTGTCCTACAGTCTGCTACTGCACAGATACACACACCACTCTCACTGTCCTACAGTCTGAGACTGCACAGATACACACACCACTCTCACTGTCCTACAGTCTGCTACTGCACAGATACACACACCACTCTCACTGTCCTACAGTCTGCTACTGCACAGATACACACACCACTCTCACTGTCCTACAGTCTGCTACTGCACAGATACACACACCACTCTCACTGTCCTACAGTCTGCTACTGCACAGATACACACACCACTCTCACTGTCCTACAGTCTGCTACTGCACAGATACACACACCACTCTCACTGTCCTACAGTCTCCTACTGCACAGATACACACACCACTCTCACTGCCCTACAGTCTGCTACTGCACAGATACACACCACTCTCACTGTCCTACAGTCTGCTACTGCACAGATACACACCACTCTCACTGTCCTACAGTCTCCTACTGCACAGATACACACACCACTCTCACTGTCCTACAGTCTGCTACTGCACAGATACACACACCACTCTCACTGTCCTACAGTCTGCTACTGCACAGATACACAAAACACTCTCACTGCCTACAGTCTGCTACTGCACAGATACACACACCACTCTCACTGCCCTACAGTCTGCTACTGCACAGATACACACACCACTCTCACTGTCCTACAGTCTGCTACTGCACAGAGACACACACCACTCTCACTGTCCTACAGTCTGCTACTGCACAGATACACACACCACTCTCACTGTCCTACAGTCTGCTACTGCACAGATACACACACCACTCTCACTGTCCTACAGTCTGCTACTGCACAGATACACACACCACTCTCACTGTCCTACAGTCTGCTACTGCACAGATACACACACCACTCTCACTGTCCTACAGTCTGCTACTGCACAGATACACACACCACTCTCACACGCCTACAGTCTTCTACAGCACAGATACACAGACCACACTCAATGTCCTACAGTCTGCTACTGCACAGATACACACACAACTCTCACTGCCCTACAGTCTGCTACTGCACAGATACACACACCACTCTCACTGTCCTACAGTCTGCTACTGCACAGATACACACACCACTCTCACTGCCCTACAGTCTGCTACTGCACAGATACACACACCACTCTCACTGTCCTACAGTCTGCTACTGCACAGATACACACACCACTCTCACTGTCCTACAGTCTGCTACTGCACAGATACACACACCACTCTCACTGTCCTACAGTCTTCTACTGCACAGATACACACCACTCTCACTGTCCTACAGTCTGCTACTGCACAGATACACACACCACTCTCACTGTCCTACAGTCTGCTACTGCACAGATACACACACCACTCTCACTGTCCTACAGTCTGAGACTGCACAGATACACACACCACTCTCACTGTCCTACAGTCTGCTACTGCACAGATACACACACCACTCTCACTGTCCTACAGTCTGCTACTGCACAGATACACACACCACTCTCACTGTCCTACAGTCTGCTACTGCACAGATACACACACCACTCTCACTGCCCTACAGTCTGCTACTGCACAGATACACACACCACTCTCACTGTCCTACAGTCTGCTACTGCACAGATACACACACCACTCTCACTGCCCTACAGTCTGCTACTGCACAGATACACACACCACTCTCACTGCCCTACAGTCTGCTACTGCACAGATACACACACCACTCTCACTGTCCTACAGTCTGCTACTGCACAGATACACACACCACTCTCACTGCCCTACAGTCTGCTACTGCACAGATACACACACCACTCTCACTGTCCTACAGTCTGCTACTGCACAGATACACACACCACTCTCACTGTCCTACAGTCTGCTACTGCACAGATACACACACCACTCTCACTGTCCTACAGTCTGAGACTGCACAGATACACACACCACTCTCACTGTCCTACAGTCTGCTACTGCACAGATACACACACCACTCTCACTGTCCTACAGTCTGCTACTGCACAGATACACACACCACTCTCACTGTCCTACAGTCTGCTACTGCACAGATACACACACCACTCTCACTGCCCTACAGTCTGCTACTGCACAGATACACACACCACTCTCACTGCCCTACAGTGTGCTACTGTACAGATACACACACCACTCTCACTGCCCTACAGTCTGCTACTGCACAGATACACACACCACTCTCACTGTCCTACAGTCTTCTACTGCACAGATACACACACCACTCTCACTGTCCTACAGTCTGCTACTGCACAGATACACACACCACTCTCACTGTCCTACAGTCTGCTACTGCACAGATACACACACCACTCTCACTGCCCTACAGTCTGCTACTGCACAGATACACACACCACTCTCACTGTCCTACAGTCTGAGACTGCACAGATACACACACCACTCTCACTGTCCTACAGTCTGCTACTGCACAGATACACACACCACTCTCACTGTCCTACAGTCTGCTACTGCACAGATACACACACTCTCACTGTCCTACAGTCTGCTACTGCACAGATACACACACCACTCTCACTTTCCTACAGTCTGCTACTGCACAGATACACACACCACTCTCACTGTCCTACAGTCTGCTACTGCACAGATACACACACCACTCTCACTGTCCTACAGTCTGCTACTGCACAGATACACACACCACTCTCACTGTCCTACAGTCTGAGACTGCACAGATACACACACCACTCTCACTGTCCTACAGTCTGCTACTGCACAGATACACACACCACTCTCACTGTCCTACAGTCTGCTACTGCACAGATACACACACCACTCTCACTGTGCTACAGTCTGCTACTGCACAGATACACACACCACTCTCACTGCCCTACAGTCTGCTACTGCACAGATACACACACCACTCTCACTGTCCTACAGTCTGCTACTGCACAGATACACACACCACTCTCACTGTCCTACAGTCTGCTACTGCACAGATACACACACCACTCTCACTGTCCTACAGTCTGCTACTGCACAGATACACACACCACTCTCACTGTCCTACAGTCTGCTACTGCACAGATACACACACCACTCTCACTGCCCTACAGTCTGCTACTGCACAGATACACACACCACTCTCACTGTCCTACAGTCTGCTACTGCACAGATACACACCACTCTCACTGTCCTACAGTCTGCTACTGCACAGATACACACACCACTCTCACTGCCCTACAGTCTGCTACTGCACAGATACACACACCACTCTCACTGTCCTACAGTCTGCTACTGCACAGATACACACACCACTCTCACTGTCCTACAGTCTGCTACTGCACAGATACACACACCACTCTCACTGTCCTACAGTCTGCTACTGCACAGATACACACACCACTCTCACTGTCCTACAGTCTGCTACTGCACAGATACACACACCACTCTCACTGTCCTACAGTCTGCTACTGCACAGATACACACACCACTCTCACTGTCCTACAGTCTGCTACTGCACAGATACACACACCACTCTCACTGTCCTACAGTCTGCTACTGCACAGATACACACACCACTCTCACTGCCCTACAGTCTGCTACTGCACAGATACACACACCACTCTCACTGTCCTACAGTCTGCTACTGCACAGATACACACACCACTCTCACTGTCCTACAGTCTGCTACTGCACAGATACACACACCACTCTCACTGCCCTACAGTCTGCTACTGCACAGATACACACACCACTCTCACTGTCCTACAGTCTGCTACTGCACAGATACACACACCACTCTCACTGTCCTACAGTCTGCTACTGCACAGATACACACCACTCTCACTGTCCTACAGTCTGCTACTGCACAGATACACACACCACTCTCACTGTCCTACAGTCTGCTACTGCACAGATACACACACCACTCTCACTGTCCTACAGTCTGCTACTGCACAGATACACACACCACTCTCACTGTCCTACAGTCTGCTACTGCACAGATACACACACCACTCTCACTGTCCTACAGTCTGCTACTGCACAGATACACACACCACTCTCACTGTCCTACAGTCTGCTACTGCACAGATACACACACCACTCTCACTGTCCTACAGTCTGAGACTGCACAGATACACACACCACTCTCACTGCCCTACAGTCTGCTACTGCACAGATACACACACCACTCTCACTGTCCTACAGTCTGCTACTGCACAGATACACACACCACTCTCACTGTCCTACAGTCTGCTACTGCACAGATACACACACCACTCTCACTGTCCTACAGTCTGCTACTGCACAGATACACACACCACTCTCACTGTCCTACAGTCTGCTACTGCACAGATACACACACCACTCTCACTGTCCTACAGTCTGCTACTGCACAGATACACACACCACTCTCACTGTCCTACAGTCTGCTACTGCACAGATACACACACCACTCTCACTGTCCTACAGTCTGCTACTGCACAGATACACACACCACTCTCACTGTCCTACAGTCTGCTACTGCACAGATACACACACCACTCTCACTGTCCTACAGTCTGCTACTGCACAGATACACACACCACTCTCACTGTCCTACAGTCTGCTACTGCACAGATACACACACCACTCTCACTGTCCTACAGTCTGCTACTGCACAGATACACACACCACTCTCACTGTCCTACAGTCTGCTACTGCACAGATACACACACCACTCTCACTGCCCTACAGTCTGCTACTGCACAGATACACACACCACTCTCACTGTCCTACAGTCTGCTACTGCACAGATACACACACCACTCTCACTGTCCTACAGTCTGAGACTGCACAGATACACACACCACTCTCACTGTCCTACAGTCTGCTACTGCACAGATACACACACCACTCTCACTGTCCTACAGTCTGAGACTTCACAGATACACACACCACTCTCACTGTCCTACAGTCTTCTACTGCACAGATACACACACACACCACTCTCACTGCAATACAGTCTGCTACTGCACAGATACACTCACCACTCTCACTGTCCTACAGTCTGAGACTGCACAGATACACACACCACACTCACTGCCCTACAGTCTGCTACTGCACAGATACACACACCACTCTCACTGTCCTACAGTCTGCTACTGCACAGATACACACACCACTCTCACTGTCCTACAGTCTGCTACTGCACAGATACACACACCACTCTCACTGTCCTACAGTCTGCTACTGCACAGATACACACACCACTCTCACTGTCCTACAGTCTGCTACTGCACAGATACACACACCACTCTCACTGTCCTACAGTCTGCTACTGCACAGATACACACACCACTCTCACTATGCTACAGTCTGCTACTGCACAGATACACACACCACTCTCACTGTCCTACAGTCTGCTACTGCACAGATACACACACCACTCTCACTGTCCTACAGTCTGCTACTGCACAGATACACCACCACCTCTCTGTGCCCTACTGATTGCTACTGCACAGATACACACACGACTCTCACTGTCCTACAGTCTGCTACTGCACAGATACACACACCACTCTCACTGTCTACAGTCTGCTACTGCACAGATACACACACCACTCTCACTGTCCTACAGTCTGCTACTGCACAGATACACACACCACTCTCACTGTCCTACAGTCTGCTACTGCACAGATACACACACCACTCTCACTGTCCTACAGTCTGCTACTGCACAGATACACACACCACTCTCACTGTCCTACAGTCTGCTACTGCACAGATACACACACCACTCTCACTGTCCTACAGTCTGCTACTGCACAGATACACACACCACTCTCACTGTCCTACAGTCTGCTACTGCACAGATACACACAACACTCTCACTGTCCTACAGTCTGCTACTGCACAGATACACACACCACTCTCACTGTCCTACAGTCTGCTACTGCACAGATACACACACCACTCTCACTGTCCTACAGTCTGCTACTGCACAGATACACACACCACTCTCACTGTCCTACAGTCTGCTACTGCACAGATACACACACCACTCTCACTGTCCTACAGTCTGCTACTGCACAGATACACACACCACTCTCACTGTCCTACAGTCTGCTACTGCACAGATACACACACCACTCTCACTGTCCTACAGTCTGCTACTGCACAGATACACACACCACTCTCACTGTCCTACAGTCTGCTACTGCACAGATACACACACCACTCTCACTGTCCTACAGTCTGAGACTGCACAGATACACACACCACTCTCACTGCCCTACAGTCTGCTACTGCACAGATACACACACCACTCTCACTGTCCTACAGTCTGCTACTGCACAGATACACACACCACTCTCACTGTCCTACAGTCTGCTACTGCACAGATACACCCACAACTCTCACTGTGCTACAGTCTGCTACTGCACAGATACACACACCACTCTCACTGTGCTACAGTCTGCTACTGCACAGATACACACACCACTCTCACTGTCCTACAGTCTGCTACTGCACAGATACACACACCACTCTCACTGTGCTACAGTCTGCTACTGCACAGATACACACACCACTCTCACTGTCCTACAGTCTGCTACTGCACAGATACACACCACTCTCACTGTCCTACAGTCTGCTACTGCACAGATACACACACCACTCTCACTGTCCTACAGTCTCCTACTGCACAGATACACACACCACTCTCACTGACCTACAGTCTGCTACTGCACAGATACACACACCACTCTCACTGGCCTACAGTCTGCTACTGCACAGATACACACCACTCTCACTGTCCTACAGTCTGAGACTGCACAGATAGACACACCACTCTCACTGTCCTACAGTCTGCTACTGCACAGATACACACACCACTCTCACTGCCCTACAGTCTGCTACTGCACAGATACACACAGCACTCTCACTCACCTACAGTCTGCTACTGCACAGATACACACACCACTCTCACTGTCCTACAGTCTGCTACTGCACAGATACACACACCACTCTCACTGTCCTACAGTCTGCTACTGCACAGATACACACACCACTCTCACTGTCCTACAGTCTGAGACTGCACAGATACACACACCACTCTCACTGTCCTACAGTCTGCTACTGCACAGATACACACACCACTCTCACTGTGCTACAGTCTGCTACTGCACAGATACACACACCACTCTCACTGCCTACAGTCTTCTACTGCACAGATACACACACCACTCTCACTGTCCTACAGTCTGCTACTGCACAGATACACACACCACTCTCACTGTCCTACAGTCTGCTACTGCACAGATACACACACCACTCTCACTGTCCTACAGTCTGCTACTGCACAGATACACACACCACTCTCACTGTCCTACAGTCTGCTACTGCACAGATACACACACCACTCTCACTGTCCTACAGTCTGCTACTGCACAGATACACACACCACTCTCACTGTCCTACAGTCTGCTACTGCACAGATACACACACCACTCTCACTGTCCTACAGTCTGCTACTGCACAGATACACACACCACTCTCACTGTCCTACAGTCTGCTACTGCACAGATACACACACCACTCTCACTGTCCTACAGTCTGCTACTGCACAGATACACACACCACTCTCACTGTGCTACAGTCTGCTACTGCACAGATACACACACCACTCTCACTGTCCTACAGTCTGCTACTGCACAGATATACACACACCACTCTCACTGTCCTACAGTCTGCTACTGCACAGATACACACACCACTCTCACTGTCCTACAGTCTGCTACTGCACAGATACACACACACCACTCTCACTGTCCTACAGTCTGCTACTGCACAGATACACACACCACTCTCACTGTCCTACAGTCTGCTACTGCACAGATACACACACCACTCTCACTGTCCTACAGTCTGCTACTGCACAGATACACACACCACTCTCACTGTCCTACAGTCTGCTACTGCACAGATACACACACCACTCTCACTGTCCTACAGTCTGCTACTGCACAGATACACACACCACTCTCACTGTCCTACAGTCTGCTACTGCACAGATACACACACCACTCTCACTGTCCTACAGTCTGCTACTGCACAGATACACACACCACTCTCACTGTCCTACAGTCTGCTACTGCACAGATACACACACCACTCTCACTGTCCTACAGTCTGCTACTGCACAGATACACACACCACTCTCACTGTCCTACAGTCTGCTACTGCACAGATACACACACCACTCTCACTGTCCTACAGTCTGCTACTGCACAGATACACACACCACTCTCACTGTCCTACAGTCTGCTACTGCACAGATACACACACCACTCTCACTGTCCTACAGTCTGCTACTGCACAGATACACACACCACTCTCACTGTCCTACAGTCTGCTACTGCACAGATACACACACCACTCTCACTGTCCTACAGTCTGCTACTGCACAGATACACACACCACTCTCACTGTCCTACAGTCTGCTACTGCACAGATACACACACCACTCTCACTGTCCTACAGTCTGCTACTGCACAGATACACACACCACTCTCACTGTCCTACAGTCTACTGCACAGATACACACACCACTCTCACTGTCCTACAGTCTGCTACTGCACAGATACACACACCACTCTCTCTGTCCTACAGTATGCTACTGCACAGATACACACACCACTCTCACTGTCCTACAGTCTGCTACTGCACAGATACACACACCACTCTCACTGTCCTACAGTCTGCTACTGCACAGATACACACACCACTCTCACTGTCCTACAGTCTGCTACTGCACAGATACACACACCACTCTCACTGTCCTACAGTCTGCTACTGCACAGATACACACACCACTCTCACTGTCCTACAGTCTGCTACTGCACAGATACACACACCACTCTCACTGTCCTACAGTCTGCTACTGCACAGATACACACACCACTCTCACTGTCCTACAGTCTGCTACTGCACAGATACACACACCACTCTCACTGTCCTACAGTCTGCTACTGCACAGATACACACACCACTCTCACTGTCCTACAGTCTGCTACTGCACAGATACACACACCACTCTCACTGTCCTACAGTCTGCTACTGCACAGATACACACACCACTCTCACTGTCCTACAGTCTCCTACTGCACAGATACACACACCACTCTCACTGTCCTACAGTCTGCTACTGCACAGATACACACACCACTCTCACTGTCCTACAGTCTGCTACTGCACAGATACACACACCACTCTCACTGTCCTACAGTCTGCTACTGCACAGATACACACACCACTCTCACTGTCCTACAGTCTGCTACTGCACAGATACACACACCACTCTCACTGTCCTACAGTCTGCTACTGCACAGATACACACACCACTCTCACTGTCCTACAGTCTGCTACTGCACAGATACACACACCACTCTCACTGTCCTACAGTCTGCTACTGCACAGATACACACACCACTCTCACTGTCCTACAGTCTGTTACTGCACAGATACACACACCACTCTCACTGTCCTACAGTCTGCTACTGCACAGATACACACACCACTCTCACTGTCCTACAGTCTGCTACTGCACAGATACACACACCACTCTCACTGTCCAACAGTCATCTACTGCACAGATACACACACCACTCTCACTGTCCTACAGTCTGCTACTGCACAGATACACACACCACTCTCACTGTCCTACAGTCTGCTACTGCACAGATACACACACCACTCTCACTGTCCTACAGTCTGCTACTGCACAGATACACACACCACTCTCACTGTCCTACAGTCTGCTACTGCACAGATACACACACCACTCTCACTGTCCTACAGTCTGCTACTGCACAGATACACACACCACTCTCACTGTCCTACAGTCTGAGACTGCACAGATACACACACCACTCTCACTGCCCTACAGTCTGCTACTGCACAGATACACACACCACTCTCACTGTCCTACAGTCTGCTACTGCACAGATACACACACCACTCTCACTGTCCTACAGTCTGCTACTGCACAGATACACACACCACTCTCACTGTCCTACAGTCTGCTACTGCACAGATACACACACCACTCTCACTGTCCTACAGTCTACTACTGCACAGATACACACACCACTCTCACTGTCCTACAGTCTGCTACTGCACAGATACACACACCACTCTCACTGTCCTACAGTCTGCTACTGCACAGATACACACACCACTCTCACTGTCCTACAGTCTGCTACTGCACAGATACACACACCACTCTCACTGTCCTACAGTCTGCTACTGCACAGATACACACACCACTCTCACTGCACTACAGTCTGCTACTGCACAGATACACACACCACTCTCACTGTCCTACAGTCTCCTACTGCACAGATACACACACCACTCTCACTGCACTACAGTCTGCTACTGCACAGATACACACACCACTCTCACTGTCCTACAGTCTGCTACTGCACAGATACACACACCAC
Organism: Ilyophis sp. 1 JC-2022; assembly: GCA_022702515.1. Classification (NCBI taxonomy): domain Eukaryota; kingdom Metazoa; phylum Chordata; class Actinopteri; order Anguilliformes; family Synaphobranchidae; genus Ilyophis; species Ilyophis sp. 1 JC-2022. The sequence goes on along the minus strand of JAKUDI010000027.1, from coordinate 887 downwards.
TCTCACTGTCCTACAGTCTGCTACTGCACAGATACACACACCACTCTCACTGTCCTACAGTCTGCTACTGCACAGATACACACACCACTCTCACTGTCCTACAGTCTGCTACTGCACAGATACACACACCACTCTCACTGCCCTACAGTCTGCTACTGCACAGATACACACACCACTCTCACTGTCCTACAGTCTGCTACTGCACAGATACACACACCACTCTCACTGTCCTACAGTCTGCTACTGCACAGATACACACACCACTCTCACTGCCCTACAGTCTGCTACTGCACAGATACACACACCACTCTCACTGTCCTACAGTCTGCTACTGCACAGATACACACACCACTCTCACTGCCCTACAGTCTGCTACTGCACAGATACACACACCACTCTCACTGCCCTACAGTCTGCTACTGCACAGATACACACACCACTCTCACTGTCCTACAGTCTGCTACTGCACAGATACACACACCACTCTCACTGTCCTACAGTCTGCTACTGCACAGATACACACACCACTCTCACTGTCCTACAGTCTGCTACTGCACAGATACACACACCACTCTCACTGTCCTACAGTCTGCTACTGCACAGATACACACACCACTCTCACTGTCCTACAGTCTGCTACTGCACAGATACACACACCACTCTCACTGTCCTACAGTCTGCTACTGCACAGATACACACACCACTCTCACTGTCCTACAGTCTCCTACTGCACAGATACACACACCACTCTCACTGCACTACAGTCTGCTACTGCACAGATACACACACCACTCTCACTGTCCTACAGTCTCCTACTGCACAGATACACACACCACTCTCACTGTCCTACAGTCTTCTACTGCACAGATACACACACCACTCTCACT
>JAKUDI010000269.1:25000-45260 GCA_022702515.1 Ilyophis sp. 1 JC-2022 | reverse complement strand
CTGTGCTAGAAAAATGACCCTTCTTTCAGCTTTAATAGAAAAGAGGCTAATTCTTAGCCGAAATAAACATAAAGAAGAAATTGTTCTTCTGAATTACTTATTTATTTATTTATTTATTTTAATTGAGAAGAGACAATATCTCCCAAACTTGATAAAACCATTAAGAGCCCCGCTAGAAAGACTTTCCCTTAGTAGTCATACTACACTTCAACCTTGTAAGAACAAAGATGTTGAACCTAATTAGGCAAGTGCAGGCTCTTTGTGCATTTGCTTTATTTTTATAACATTAACTTTGGTCATTGCGTCAGAACAAATCAGATCATTCTAACACATGTGATTGCTGCTAGCTGGGACAATTTAACACAACAATACATCCATGAAATTTTATAAATATAGCCTCAGTTAACTTATATGGGCCACCCAATCGTAGGGTATTATTAGATGATCAATCCAAACAATTTCCTTACATCACATGCCCAGGCATGATTTATAGATTCTAAAGTAAGTAAGCCAATGCACTTTAGGCTTATGGTTTACATGATGTTTATATCTTAAGACGCAAATTAAAAAATCAAAAACACAGAAAAAACACCAATATGTGACCACTCAAAAAAGTAACTCCTAAGAAGGCAAGACTTCTGTTTTAATATTAAAATGCCTATGAGCCCATTTCAATTCATTTCTGCAAAAATGGCCTTGCAGTTTTTTAAGATATGCATTCTCTTATGAAGAAAGGAGGGGACAGGGGGGGGGGTCCTTCCCTGGCCTGCCTGGGAATCTTCAGAGCAGTGACTCACCCATATGCCATTAGTCATGTGATTTATTTTTCATATCATTGATATTACTGGCAACAGTTGATATATTACGTAATCATTTGTATATACTTTCACTTCATTTCATTTTTTTTGTTTTTTTTTATGCATTCTCTACTCTTCTCTTACCTTCAAACACCTTCCTCACACTTCTTACTACAAACATTAATCCTATTAAAAAATCTTCACTGGGTGCCTTCTTCACCAGTGTGTCATTTTTATTCTGTCTGTGTTGATCAAGATTCTCTGCAGTCCTCCCGACAGTATTGTAGAACAAACAGACAACAGTACCTTTATATCGAACTCCCTTCTCTGCTCATTCTCAAAACCTTTACATTCTTTACACATACTTCAAACACTTACAGTTGAGCCATGTACAGCTCATCTTTCCATCTTACCCATTCTAAGGGTTTTATAATTTATATTTAAATGGTATCATAGTGACCTAATTGCATGTATAGAACTTCTGCATTTTATTAAATAGACAGCGTCAACATTGCCAATACATATGACCAGTGAGGACTTGCAACCTCCTACTTTTCCCCCCAAATGGTGATTAAAGAAGAAAACTCTTTAGCACTTATACGCTTAAATCCCCTAAAACATTATCTAGATTGTGGGTGAAAACAAAAACCCAAAACAACTCTATCGTATATGCTAATATCATAAGATAAATTGATGTTACTCACCACACCAAGGTATCAAGAACCAGGAATTAAGCTAGACAGAAAACTCCCGTAAGGAATATCTGCCAAGTACGTCAAACTGTAAAGGATTCTTAGGACACGGGTGTCCCCTCAGAGAGAAATTTGGAGGTATAATGGTAAATCCCACAAATAGCAATCTGGAATCGCGTTGCCGCCTCACCAATTTGTGAATCTCACCAATTGCGAAAACGAGTTCATCACGTCGGGGTCACCAACTGCTAAACTACTGGGAATTAGCACACAAATCATGTCAAGTTCTCCAAATTGTTAAAATCTGGAAACATCAAACTAAAATCTTGTTACAAACCAAATTGTAAAAATATCTCGCACGGCTAGACGCCAATGAGGGGAATAGCCTTCGGAGCGCAAGAAGGTTTTAAAAACGTGATGTAAAATTTTTTTCCGCTATTGCTGTGGGAAAAGGGAAAAGTTATGAAGTTAATATTAATTATTCTTGCAACTTGGTGTAGACTGATTTTAAGATTAACTGGATTAGTAACAAAATAGAACAAAAATCAAAGATATCGCCCCCCCTCCCTTCTCTATCTCTCATACCACGTTACCTTCCGCCCCCCTTTTTGGTTCGACTGGTCTACTTTGACACAGTTTATCAAAGAACAGCCCTCTTATATTATATAGCAGTAAATCATCATGCCACCAACGCTGATTCTTGTACTCGTTTATCTGACTCCATTTGAATATTATAATTTCGTTATATATCAATATTTCCACTTTGATTTCGTTAAAAGACTCATATTACTTTGAAAAATCGGTTCATCTAGAGCTGAACTGGTGTGCTGGTACTGTTATCACCAGCGATTTCTCTATTGCGCGCCCTATAATGCGTACGAGCTCACAGCTGTAGTTACTCTGCGGTTATCTCAGAGGTTGCGGAAGAATGTCACTTTGTGCGGTATACTTTATGTTAAGACTCAGGGCACCAGGACTAAAGGAATATTAGGCACAACCACCGTTCCAACATGTATGAACCGCCAGGGGAGGTGAGCACTACTTTTAAACATAGTTCTACAGGTGACAATACTCCGTGATACATAAGCTTAAAGAAGTCACCTCCTAGACCAAAGCTGAGGGCTCGATAACCATGACTGAGGAAATTAATCAACCCATACACGCAGTGACACCAGAGATAGTACGTCCATGTTCTCCACAGGAGAAACACACAAATCAAGTTTAACTAATTTATTTACAGGTAGGATTACTTACTAATTAAATATTCATTGAATATCACAGTCTACAGACTTGACCATAATCCAAATTCAAATACAGTACAGAAGGGAAAATACTTAGTCATACTGGCCAGAATTTGCCTACACACAATGATCCTGAAGTACGATTGTGACGAGAAAGACTGTTAATCTTCCAGATTCGTTTGTCTCCTTTGCTTATTATGCTCAAACTCTGCCTGCTTGATCTTGCTTGCCACGACGGGTCGTAAAAACATAAATGGTCAGCCCTTTTCGCCCCCTTCTTATGGGTTTCACAGAATGTTTTTTCCTAAGGACAATTTCACAACGGCAGCCGTACGCTGTGTTACGAAATATAACCTTCTATCATATTGCCCACATTTAGGACATGTAAGCCATTGCACCACCGCACTCCCCCACCACACCCAATTCCAAAACCAACAACACCTCAAAATCGCGATATCAAAATGATATCAACATGAAATACGCGTCTAAGTTTTGTGTTGCATGAAAATACCTCCATCTCTTACAGTTTTCTAGATGATGATTATATATTAATGCCACAAAGATACCAAATTCCTTGTTGAGAAGTATTACATTTACACCATAATTGTCCTGTTAATTTAGGTACCGTTAACTGGATGATTAACTACTGTAACACTCAAAAACAAAAAAAACAAGATTATCTCTGAAAGAGTTATCATACTTACATTATCCTAAATAACTATAAACATACCCCATCCCCCCCCCCCCCCCCCCCAACTTACCCCCCCCCCCCACTTTAGCAAAGAGTATCAATCAGCTATCTAGTATGTTTTTAAGCTTTTTGAGGACAAAAGTCAATAAATATTACCATGCTTGTGTTGTGTGTGCCTGTCTCCCATCGACTGTCAAGCTCATGACTTCCCCCCCCCTACATCCCTCCACTACACTTTCCTATCTCAGATCAATCGGAAAACGCCGTTGGAGACAATTCTTTGAACCGTCATAAACTTATCACGCCAGATGGACTTTATGGCATTGAAGTTGCTGGATCCAGCCTCCAGAGACGGTTCACAGGCTTACCCCCATGATATCATGTTCAGCGGTGCGCGCGAAATTTTTTAATCTCTCAATTCATGTCATTACAAATGCTTGCCATTATTATTATTAGATTTATCTCAACACTACTTACTTGAGATGAAAAGCTTGCGAGCAAAACTCCTTCAACACAACCCAGGCCCTCCCTCCATCTTAACTATAGTATTACGGTCGTAGCAATTTCAATTGTCTGAATTAGTTATTGTATTAGTTATATAATAGTTATATGAGTAAAATTGTACACATACCTGTATGATAAAATATAATTGCTACTTCAACGGCTCCAACTACAAATTCTTACAAAATATCATTTTTATGTAGAGGTATCATAAGACCTTTAGATACCACTATGCCCTCTGTCCCTTTCTCTCTCTCTCAGCACACACACCCAACACACACACACTCGCCGAAATGCTCAAAGACACTTCGCCTAGTACGCCACACAACACACACACATCACCCACATACGTGTGTGATTCAAGACACACACACTCAAGACACACATGCATTACGCACCGCCTGTACGTACACACACACACACACACACACTTTCACACACATTGGCTTCAGAATTCCAGGATTTTCTGGAGCAAGACAGCTTCCCAGGCCTTAAGAGGAAAGTGGTCATAGTGGATCAGGTCCCATATATTCTTCCTGTGAGACAAGACAGTACTGACCCCTCACTTAGTGCGGCCGCAGAGAAAATAGTGACGTGCTTGGGAAGAAAACACAGACAAGACAAAAGATGAGAGCAAAGACAGACAGACAGACCCGCGTACATCGCCAGAGTCAGGTTAAGCCCTTAAAATGACCAGCACAATATGGTTGCTGCATCATTTAGATATACACACTGTGGTCGGACAGATAATGAGACAGAACTAAGAATGGTATCATCATGGTGGCACAGAGTAGCATAATGAGTTTATGGAGCTGGGCTGTCCCCCCCATTTTTATCCTGAGGTTGCAGGTTCGATTCCCAAGGTGAGCACCAAACCCCTATCCAACTTTGAGCCAGGCTGCTCAGTCTGAATTGATTCAGGTAAATATGCAGCAGTGTAAATGATTATATGTAAGGAATGTAAGCTGCTGTTACTCACTCTGCATAAGCCTTAAATCGCTCTAAAATGTGATGAAGATGACCCGTGTCATTTCACCAGAACCAGACAGGAGAGATGTTGCGTAGGGCGAGGGCCTTCTTAAATCAAATCATTTTTTAAACATCTACCAGATGAACATACAACAGCCAAAGGACCCGTCAGTTCTTGGCCTTGTTTTGGTCTGTGCGTTTCATATTTAGTTAGAGCGAACACTGACCTGGAGTTAAAGTAGACACATACGCATTTGCCCTTTTTTTCTCAAAAAGTGCTTCTGTTTTTTTATTCATCAATTTAGTGGAGCGTGACTTCAGTCACGGTCAAAATCAACGGCCTCTGCCCAAGCGTTTACAACCTCCCGCCTAGCCCAACGGTGCCCACCTTTCATCAGAAAACCTGGCGCCATCGTAACAGTCAGACAAAAGATAGGCTGTCTGTAAGCGAAGAAGCACTCAGAAACAAAAGGACCGCGCGATGAAAAGGGAAGGGAAAAACAAGAGTTTAGAAGGTGCCTGCCTTAGTTTTATTTTTAATGAAATATTAAACATAAATTACATGATGAGAAACACCCCCCTCCCCCCCCCGCCCTCACCTTATAGGCATTTCTCTTATGTGCTGCTGGAAAAACGGGTCGGTCACAGCGTCTCTACTGCTGTCTCAGACTGTCACCTGTGAACCGGTAACCACAACGCGCGACCCGCCATACTGGAAACAGGTCAAGCACCGGCCTTTTTTTTTTTTTTTTTTCTTTTTTTTTTTTTTTTTTTTTTCCACGTCGTCCTACGAGCTCTAACGCATCATCTTCTGCCTCCTTCACACCCCCACAGCGGTTATGGTGCAGGGGGGGGGGGGTCGGCCCGAACGCAGTGGGTGGGGAACTCAGCAGGGCGTTAGGATCCAGAGAGCCTGGAGACCCACAGGTACAACATGTTGAATAGGTGCTGCTGAAGCGCTATCTGCATTTTCCAATTAAAAAACAGGCGCCGTCCCAGCCCAGCCCGACTGCCCCCCTGTTAGGCTCACGCTAAGACCGTCGCCCCCCCCCCCCCCAGTAACCCCCCCCTACTTCCATGTCAAAAAAGCGGGGAATTTCACCAACAACTTTTCATTAAATGGCGTAAACCCCCCCCCCCCCCCACACACCCCTTTAAATGGTCTGATTTGTATTCTTCTGCTTTCACAGAAAGGGCGAAATATTCCGGCAGAACGGCAGCGGGTTAATGCCGAGGATTAATAAATGAAACACAAGGCAAAAAACAAGAAAAGAAAATAATCTGTACGCGAGTGTTGTCAGGCGCCGAAAAGAACCTGCCCGTGCGAGAGCGTCACCAAATTATAACTCTTTTCACTTCTCCCCTTATTTGCTCCGTTCTTTTTTTTTTCTTCCTTTTCTTCTTTTCTTACACATTAGCCTGTATTTTTTACCCTCCAGCCTGCTTCAAACCCACTGAAGTCGCCATGGCAAACCCCTCCCAGTGCTGACCTAGTTTTAGTTATCGCCGGTTGATGAAGACCTCTGCCTGTCGAACTCCTCAGTCCAGTTTTCCGAGGCTGAGCCTCAACATTTCCGGATGTGTTTTTGGTGAGAGAGGCGAACCCAGCAGTTTAGCCATGCTTAACCGTCCACCGATACCCCCCTTGTCGGGTGGCCATGCTAAAACCGAAATTCTTTCACTTCCGTTGGACAAGTTTGTTGTTCAACCCGTCGCAAAGTACAAACCACACACAAAAAAAAAAAAAAACCCAATACAAAAAAAAACACACAACACAAAATCCCCCCCCCCCCCCTCCATTGATCCCTTAACGGTGTCTCCTTGAACCCAGCTTTTGACCTGAATGGCTCGGGTGGAAAGACCCTATGCCGCGAACGGAATTTACAGTGCGCCGCAGGCAGCACGTACATTCCCCCCCCCCCAAAACTACCCCACCTGGTGGGGGGCGGGGGGGTGGGGAGTCCGGATGGGCCGGTTTCTCTATCACCTACAGCTGAGGTTAAACCACAACAAAGATATGTGTGCGAGGTGAAGTTTATATTTTTTACATAATAAACATGTTTTTCCACAACCATAAGACAATAAGATACACCAACCAATAGCCACATGAGCCGAGAGAAGAACGGAAGGAATGAAGTAAGAAGAAGAAGAAGAATAGAAAGAGTGTTTTACCCCCCCCTAACAGTGCGGGGTTGAGAAGGTTTTTGTTCACTGTCAGCTGCCCACAGTTAGAGACGAAACAACACAGGACAACAAACGCGCTGTGGTTGTTATGTGCCTACTTCCTGCGTGTCTCCTGTGATGCTGCCGTAAGCCGCCATCTTCTGGCCGCGTCTGTCCCCGCCAGACGCGACCGGACCCAGTTCATGCAGACGGGGTGACTCTTATGCCTTACCCGCCAAAGTACCTGCTCGTCGAAAATGTCACTCTCCCTATCTCCCGCGCTACTCCCCGTCTCCCTTCCCCCCACTCGTCCTCTAGGACCTGGTTGTGCTCCCTCCTGCACTGTCAGCTGCCCAGAGAGAGGAGAGGGGAGAGCCTCCACTCAAACAGCTTTTCCACGTCAAATAAACAGCTTTTTCTTTGAAAACGCTATTTGGTTGTTTGGTGGGCGTCCCCAGCCGTGTTTTTATAATCAGCCGCTCGTCGTACCCCGCAACCTCACCGCTTTTGAGTTTGGGACAGAGAGCGCAGTCAAGAGTGTCCTCTCCCGCCGAAGCGTTGTGATGTCACAGCTGCCTTCTTATGACATCACGAGTTTTGGAGATAAGAGTCAGAAGAAGACACTTACATATTGCCAGCCCTCAAGTAACGGACTGAACCGGGATCGCCGGGGAGTGAGGGGGGATGTTGGGGTCCTGCAATTACCCTGTCACATCCCTATGTTCGCACCTTCTGCCTAGAGTGTGCGGCCCTTTTGAAAAATTCTTTGTTGTGCTAACGAGTTCCCCTCTATTCACCTGAGTCTATGATTGGAAGTATTGTCAGACACCTGTGCTGATTTGGGGGGGGCAAAGTGCATATTATATGTGGCAGTATTTTTCTAGCTTGATGTAGGTGGTTTTCATTTTCCTGTGCCTGGCCTTCACTGCAACTGGAACAGAGCCGTTAACAGATACCAGAATGCCCCTTCACCCCCCCCCCACCCCCCCCCCCTCCCCCCCCCCCCCCCCCCCACGCCTCCCCCCCCCCGCCCCCCCCCCCTGTGGGGCCCCTATCCATCCACCACACTGGAACCAGAAGCTTTAACAGCTACCAGACCAATGGTGGCCATCCATAATACACTGGAACAGAGCTTTAACAGCATACCCAGACCATGGGGACCATCCACACAACTGGCAACAGAGCCTTAACAGATACCAGACTCAAGGTGGGGCCCATCCACACACTGGAGCAGAAGGCTACTTAACAGATACCAGACCGTGGGGCCCCCATCCACACACTGCGAACAGATGCCTTAACAGACACCAGATCATGGGGCCCATCCACTCACATGCGAACAGAGCCTTTAAACCATGATTAACCAGACCATGGGGCCCATCCACCTCACTGCGGAACAGAGCCTTACACATTGATACCAGACCATACAATGGCACCACATCCACTCACTGATAAAACAGAGCCTTAACAGATACCAGAGCTGTGGGGCCGAAACATCCACACACTGCGAGCAGAAGCCTTTAACAGATACCAGACGACCAATGGGGCCCATCCACACACTGGAACAGAGCCCTTAACAGCTACCTAGCACCAATGGGGCCCATTCCACCACACTGCGAAACAGAGCCTTTAACAGATACCAGAACTGTGGGGTCCCATCCACACACTGGAAACAGAAGCCTTAACAGATAAACCAGCACCATAGGGGCCCCATCCAACACACTGGAACAGAGCCTATAACAGCTATACCCCAGACTTACAGGCGCCATCACACACTGGAGCAGAGCTTTTCATACAGATAACCAGACTGTGGGGGCCCAATCCACTCACACTTGGAGACAGAGCCCTTAACAGATACCAGACTGTGGGGCCCATCCACACACATGTGCCCCCCCCCCCCCCAAGCAGAGCCTTATACAGATACCAGACTGTGGCGCCCATCTACATCACACTTGGGACAGAGCCTTAACAGATACCAGACTGTGGGCCCTCATCCACACACTGGAACGCAGAAGCCTTAACAGATACCATACACCCCCCCCTGGGCCCCCATCCACACACTGGAACAGAGCCTTAACAGATACCCCCCCATCCTACACACTGGAGCCCTTAAACAGATACCAGACCCCCCCTAATAGGCAGTCCGTATTCCAGCAGTGACTAAATCACAACAACAACCACACACCCCCAACAATGATTTTACAAAGCAGTGACATAATGCAATTACATGTTCTGGCAATAAAGTAGGCAATAAAAATAGCCAGTTTTTCTGTACGTATGATGGCATCCAGGAAATATAGAATTCAACAAGTGATTCATTACCCTAAGCATAGAAATCTTTTTTTATTTAAGATTTTTTTTTAAAGATTAACGTAACAGACAGCTACAGAACATGGCGCTAACAATTTAGGCTTCGATATCTGAATGTGTCTGATTTGTATTTTCTTCCCTACGCCCATTAATAACTGGGTCTTTTCTTCTCCGGTATCCAGAGACACAATGCCGAGGTTATCATTGACATCCCAAGGGCTGCTTCTGTGTTATGCTTACGCGGAGTAAAAAAGGTGGGCTATAAAAAAATTAAAACGTTTTGGTGAATTAGCTTAATGTCACACTGAAAAAATTAGAAAAAAATCCAACCTTTAATTAAAGTAAATTTATTGCGAGAAAAAAAGAAAAACCATCTTTTAACAACAAAAATAAGGGTTAGTCTTCTACTGACAAATGGAACTATACAGATTAGAAAAATAAGTCAGGAGAGAAGCCTCATTCAGTTTTATCCATCCGATACTCCTTCTGCTATTCTCCTTGAGCCCAGCAAGAGTGTATGTTTAAAGGTTCTGTTTGATACACGTCCAGACCCTATGGTGACTATAAGCTATTTAAGCCATACCATGTTCGTTCCGATCTGCTGTTATCAGTGTAATTTACATGCTAAATCTAGTCCCACCCTCCAATTCATTTCAAATGCTAGAGAGAGTTATAGCTATCGCTTGATAATGTACCAGAAAAATAAGGACTAATCAAAATTTTTTTGAATGTTGTTGAACCCGGTCAGCAGACATCAGGAAGTCATGGCATGCCAAGGCTGCGTCTGGCGACCAAAAAAAAGAAAACACATATATTAAAAATGATTACTTTATTCTATACTATAAATGCTAGGGGTTGCCAAATAATTGTGGCCAATCTTGTGATTTACTTTTTCTTGTAAAAAATAATTACTTTCTTGATGCATAGGATTTTTTTTTTCTCTGCTATAAGTAATCATTACCTTCAATTAAAGGTTTGATTTTTTTCATTTCTTCAGTGCTAGAGATTAAGCATAATGGCTACCGGTTAATTTTTTATAACCCTTTTTACCTCAATACCATTACGAGGGGTGCCAATAATCGTGGAGGGCACTGTAAATTATACAGACAAAAAATACTATTACAGACATGGTTATACAGCATCTCAAATATTAGCTCAATGCCCGTTTTTGTGATTTGGCGGGGTGGTGTGGGGTCGCGGTTGTGCGGGGTTCCTGTGACGGTTGAGTGGGGGGGGCCCCCCCGGTTTGATGCATATAGGACTCGAGGTCTGTGTTGTTTTCGGCTTGTATCGGGTTCGAAGATGGTTTTTTGGGGGTTGGGGGGATGGAGAGTCTGGGAGTGGGTCGTTTGTGGGTGCGGGGTTGGGTGCAGTGTGTTCCTCACACAGGCATCCACTTGTACACACACACTGACACTCACGTAGACATCACATCATACACACACATGCATGTATACACACACACACACACAACACACTCACAACACACCCACACACACACACGACACACACACACATGCACACACACTCAGCCACCTCAACACACTCACACACACACAATCACTACACACACACCACACACACACACACACACAACACACACACAATCACACACACTCACACACTACTACATCTCACACACACCTACACACACACACACTCACAACACACTTCACAACACACACACACAACACACACACACACACAACACTTCACCACACAGCTCAATACTCACCCTCCACACACACTCACACACACACACACACACACACAACACACACTCACACACACTCACACTCACAGCACACACACCTCCACACACACACACTCACACACACAACACACACACACCACACACACACACACACACACACACACTCACACCAACCAACCCCCCCAAACCCCACACACACACACACACACACACACACACACCACACACACCTCACACACACTCACACTAACAACAAGCACACACTCACACACACACACTCACTCACACACACACACACACTCACACACCAACACACAACAACCTCACCACACAATCACACTCACACTCACACACACTCACACACACACACACTCACCCACACACACACACACAGCACTCACGTAGACACAAACACATACACACACTACACACACATGCATGTATTACTCCCAAACACACACACACAAATACAACACATGCATGTATACACCCACACACACACACACATACACCACATGCATGTTACACACAACAACACACACATACACACACTTCATGGATACACACACACACACACACACACACTCACAAACACACTCACACACTGGACACGCAAGTAGACACCACACATACACACATACACACACACACACACCACACACACACAAACACACACACACACACACCACCACTGACACTCACGTAGACACACACATACACACACATGCATGTATACTCACACACACACACACACATACACACACAGCATGTATACACACACACACACACCACTCATACACACACATGCATGTATACACACACAACACAACACAACACACAGCACACACACACAACACACTGGACATCACGTAGACCTCACACATACACACAACACACACACAACACACACTCACACACACTCACACACACACACACTCACACACACACACACACCTGACACTCCACGTAGCACCACATACACACACTTGCAGATACACAAACACACACTCACACACACACTTCATACAGGTGACAGGTGACTGAATGTACAAAAACTGGCCATCCGTAAAAAACAGAAAACACAGAATCCCATCACCATCTACAGCTATTATCAATTTAACTACATTGAGATGGTCTCTGATTACTGACGGAAATGGAATATAATTTTGAAAAACTTAACCGTTTGACTTCTCTATATTTCTGACGTCCCAGTGCAGTTCTGAAACCAGTAATTAATGAATGCAGTTCAGGCGATAAGATCATTTCTCTAACTTTCGAGAATTATTTTCTCGTGTCCTCTAAGAAAAATACCAAAAAAATTAAAATGCACTTAATCAAGACTTTTATTCTGCTATTATTTCACCAAATATAGATTTCTCAAATTCTCCACCCTGTTATTTTGAAATCCGTGATTCAACTTCAAACAATTCAGTTTGTAATTTATTAATAACACAAATGCCTGAGTTTGTTTTGCACAGATACATCTTCGTCTGTGGGTCGTAGAGCTGCATTCATCAGACCAGCCGTACGAGCCAGCGTCGAAGGCCATCCTGTCGCCTGCCTACAAACAGGAAATGAGGTCTTTTTCTCGAACGCAGATCTAGAAAAACGCTCTCACGGTACTTGTTGCAGGGTTTCTTTTCATTTTTTTTTAAACGGTGAAAAGTCCCACTAAACAGAAACAGTGCCCTTTTCAGTCCAGTCAGTCTCACTTTCTCTGTTTTTTTTTTTTCTCTGAACAAGTCGCGACTTCTCGTGTTTCGCGGTCGATTTTCCACGTCCGTCAGTTTTGTTTTTGTTTTTTCTTCTTCTTCTTTTGTTTTTCCGAGCGTCGCGTCAACGGGGCCTGCATTTTGTTTCTGTTATGTTGCAGACGGATTGTGGCGCAGTAAAAAACAGCCTCATCCAGTTTCCACACTCTTCAAAGAGCACAAGGGTAAACTTAACCCCCAAGACACCGCAGGACAGGATGTTATGCCCAAAATTAAAAACCCTGAAACAAAAATGCTGAGCTTTTATTTAACTACACATGAGCTATAATTACTCTCACATTTGACCTTGTGTTTATTTGAGCTTTTTGCAAATTTGCATAAATTATGCCAAACATGAAGTCATCCGTTGACCCATGACGTGCACTGTGCGCGGATAATTTTTCATGTTTAGATGCTTAGTTGTTGGTATATGATTATAAATACAAAAGTTATGACTTGATGTGGGGAATCTAGGATCAAAGGTCAGTGGTTTTAGATTATTGTCTTACCTTGGTCTTTGAATGAGAGTATCAGTGGAGTCAGACATGCCTGAAGGAAAATAAAGAAATACTATGCTTTAATATCAAAGTTGCGTTCGTTGCACAAGTTTTTTTTAGTTTGGTTGAATTATTTGTGGTCGTGGTGATTTTGAGAAAATGTTTCTTTAAATATGTGAGCCAGCTAAAGTCTAGCTGGAACGTTTCATATGGCGAGAATCTTCACGGTTTTAAACGAAGCCACGCTTTAGGAAGTATTTAGCGGTCGTTAGAATGCATGGCGTTGCACACATCAGGTGTGGGAGGGAATGCGGTTCTTACTCACGTTCATCATTCAAAGCGTGTTCGGTGATGTCTTCGAGGAATGTTGTTGATTGTGTCCGGAGGACGGAAGATGTAGCGAAAATAATTGGGGCAGATAAATGTGGGTCAGTATCCACTCCCTGATCGGGCGTGGATGTGGAACCTCCTGATTCGGGCGTGGATGTGGACACCTCCCTTGATCGGGCGTGGATGTGGACACCTCCCTGATCGGGCGTGGATGTGACACCTCCTGATCGGGCGTGGGATGTGACACTCCTGATCGGGCGTGGTTGTGACACCTTCTGTTCGGGCGTGGATGTGACACCTCCCTGATCGGGCGTGGACTGTGTCACCTCAGGATCGGGCGTGGAATGTGACTCCTTCTGTTCGGGCACATCAGAGGACGGTTTGAGATGATGGAGAGCAGTGGAAGGATGGGGTGTCTTTAAAGCTTTTTTCACTTTCTGCCACTGACCCATGACCTACCAGGGTCACGCAGGGGTCATGGCCCTGTATGAAGACACTGGACCAAAGACATGAAAGAGGGGTTACCCCCCCCCCTCCCCCCCCCCCCACCCACACACACAATGTTCCTTACAGAAACTGAGGGGAAACGATGGTAATTAATCCTTCACTTAATTTTTTTCTGTCTCACATGAAGTGTAAGTGTAAACATTATTTCTCCTGCCGAATCCTTCATTAATTAACAGTGAAGTGTTCCTTCTGTGAATCAAGTTTCACGAGGCAAAATAAAAAATGGGGGAACAATTTTGTGTTTATGAGTTTAATCGGGAATATAAGGCACGTTGAAATACCCATGCGGTTTATTTTTTTCATGTTTATTAATTTATTGTAATGAGTGTAATCTTCATCAGGATCATTATTATTCTATTTTCTTTATGCTATGATGCCTACCCTACAGGCGTGAATGAACGCTGGGCTTTTTGGTGAGCACACATGAACCCATTACCTCTCCCTGCTTCAACTCATGGAGCGGAAAGGACAAAAATCTAAAGGCTTTTTGTGAGCTTATTTAGTATTTCAGAAGCATGAGGGAGTGGGGGGACCTTAGGTGTCTTCTTCTCACACTTGGCAAAAAAAGACAAAAGAGACCCCTCCCTCATTACGAAGTAACAATAAGGGACGACGGTCTGAGAGTGGAATCGATAAGTCCCCGTCTCTCTGGGAGTTAGCGGGCCTGTAGAGTTTCAAGCTAATGCCCCCAGATTACAGAACCACTAAACGGAGGCTCGAACACTCGCTGGTAAAGTCACTGGTGTGTAATTACCAGAATTTTTTTTTTAGTGTGAATTTTAAATTTTTTCTATCAGGAGGAGACACCTGTAACAGCGATGTGCATGCTTACGGAGAGAGAGCAATGGGATATTTACTGATTTATAGCAGCTGCTGCTGAGCTGAGAGCATCTTTTACACCGGTTTGTCCCTTTGGGTTTTTGAAAACAGGACGGTTTTGTTTAAAAGGCAAAAGCTACAAGACTTAGAGTGCAACCCAAGTTTCAATTATGAAAGGTTTTTTCTTTTCCATCGGACAGGTATGATTACGGAAGTAGTATTTTAAAGAGAGAATTATGTTCTGTGCTTATTTTCCTCATCACAAAAGAAGAAAATAATAGCATAGCTGTAAGTATTTATTAAATGCTTAAAAAAATTGGTTTTACTCTTCTTCTCTGAAAAAAAACCTCCTGACCCAGACGTTCCTAACATAATAGCAACTGTAGTGTGTGTGATGAATGTGTGTGTGTGTGTGGTGTGTGTGTGTGTGTGTTGTGTGCATCTGTCTGTGTTTGTGTGTGTGTCTGTGTATCTTGGTGTCAGGTAATTGCAAACAGTTTTTCGAACAAATACATTTCCTCTTGATGCCAACTCTAAGTGGGGAACTGTCCCAGGTATGGATTAGACACATTTTATAAAGGGGAAAGGTTTATACTAACACACACCTCTTAATAAGAGTTTTGTTTTTTAGAAAGGTCAGACCAGGATTGGGGGTGAAACAGTTATCTAACAGCAGCTGTGTGAGAGGCAGCGCTTACTCTGTCTGAGAGAGAGAATCACTTATGGTGGACTGGACACTTTCTCATACTCAAGGAATGCTCCCTTACCCATCCAGCCTTGTGAACACAAAATACACCACATAAACACACACACACACACACACACAAACACAGACCATACAACATATCACTCATGCACACACACACATACACTCTCACAGACACACATACACACAAATTACACCTCTCTCCAGACACCACGTACACTCACGCACACACACACACACATACACACACACACACACACACAGACACATACAAACATACACTCATGCACACACACACATACATTCTCACATACACACAGACACATACAAATACACACTCTCACAGACACACACTATAAACATTGACTCTCACACATGCACACACACAAAACTTACATTCTCACTACCACACACATATAAACCTTACTTCTCACCATGCACACACACAAACCTTACATTCTCACACACACACAGGAACAATCAAAATCTAACATACTCTCACACATGCACACACACAAACTTACATTCTCACACTCTACACATATAAAACATATCTCACACATGCACACACCAGACACAGATCAGTTTTATGGAGAGCTCTGTTGTTGCTAGGCTTTGGTCTTGTTTGAGGGTGAGATTTGGTTGGCTCAGCCTGAGTGTGTATGGGCAAACAAACGTACCACTTCTATACATCTTCTCTATGGCAAACAAACCGTTACACTTCTATACATCCTTCTCTATGGCAAACAAACCGTACCACTTCTATACATCCTTCTCTAGTGGCAAACAAACCGTACCACTTCTATACCATCCTTCTCTATGGCAAAACACACCGTATTATTCTATACCGTCTTCTCTATGGGCAAACAAACGTACCACTTCTATTACCATCCTTCTCTTAGTGGCAACTAACCGTACCACTTCTATTACCATCCTTCTCTATGGCAACAAACGTACCACTTCTATACCTTCATTCTCTATGGCAAACAAAACCATACCCACTTCTTATACCTTCCTTCTCTTAGGCAACAAATCCGTACACTTCTATACCATCATTCTCTATGGCAAACAAACCGTACCACTTCGTATACCATCCTTCTCTATGGCAAACAATCCCGTACCACTTCTATACCATTTCCTTCTCTATGGCAAAAACACAAACGTCCACTTCTATACCATCTTCTCTATGGCAAACAAACCGTACCACTCATATACCCATCCTTCTATATGCAAACAAACCGCTATCAACTTCTATAAACCATCCTTCTCTATGGCAAACAAACCGTACCACTTCTTATACCATCATTTCTATGGCAACAAACGTACCACTTCTATACCATCATTCTCTATGGCAAACAAAACCATACCATTCTATCCATCCTTCTCTATGGCAACAAACCGTACCACTTCTTATACCATCATTCTCTATGGCAAACAAACACCGTACCACTTCTATACCATCCTTCTCTATGGAACAACCCGTACCACTTCTTATACACCAGATCCTTCTTATGGACTGCTGCAGCATTGCGATGTGGGAAATGTGCCAGGTCTGAGCCCACAGGGCGTTGTTATCATCGTATCATCCCCTGCCCCCCCCCCAGTATGGCATATCAAAGTATGAAATCATATTCATATCATCTTTCTTGTCAATTATTATCGCAAGTTTAACCGGCAGAAAACCCACCTTTGTTACTTTGCTCATTAAAACAAAAACACAAAGATGAAATTACGATGAATTTTTATGTATAAATAAAGTTGACATGTTAAGTCCGTGTATCCCACACTAAGACGGCACATTCTACATATGCAGGCCCATTCCAATTTATACACCATGTACTTGTGTCTCTTTTCATTGAGATAGTGAACATACTGCCGGGTCTGCGATTAAATATTGACATGAAGATGATATGAATATGATATTCATACTTTGATATGCCAGGTACTGGGGGGGGGGCAGGGGATGATACGATGATAACATCGCCTGTGGCTCAGACCTGGCCCATTCTCCACATCGCAATGCTGCCCTTGAGTCCATAGAGAAGGATGGTATAGAAGTGGTACGGGTTGTTTGCCAATAGAGATAGGATGGTATAGAAGTGGTACGGTTTGTTTGCCATTAGAGAATGATGGTATAGAAGTGGTACGGTTTGTTTGCCATAGAGAAGGATGGTATAGAAGTGGTATGGTTTGTTTGGCCATAGAGAATGATGGTATAGAAGTGGTCGTACGTTTGTTGTGCCATAGAGAATGATGGTTATAGAAGTGGCTACGGTTTGTTTGCATAGAGAAGGATGGTATAGAAGTTGTACGGTTTGTTTGACCCATAGAGAAGGATGGTGTATAGAAGTGGTACGGTTTGTTTGCCATAGAGAAGGATGGTATAGAAGTGGTACGGTTTGTTTGCCATAGAGAAGGATGGTATAGAAGTGGTACGGTTTGTTTGCCATAGAGAAGGATGGTATAGAAGTGGTACGGTTTGTTTGCCATAGAGAATGATGGTATAGAAGTGGTACGGTTTGTTTGCCATAGAGAAGGATGGTATAGAAGTGGTAAGGTTTGTTTGCCATAGAGAATGATGGTATAGAAGTGGTACGGTTTGTTTGCCATAGAGAAGGATGGTATAGAAGTGGTACGGTTTGTTTGCCATAGAGAAGGATGGTATAGAAGTGGTCCGGTTTGTTTGCCATAGAGGAAGGACGGTATAGAAGTAATACGGTGTTTTGGTGTGTGTTTGCCATAGAGAAGGCTGGTATAGAAGTGGTACGGTTTGTTTGCCATAGAGAAGGATGGTATAGAAGTGGTACGGTTTGTTTGCCATAGAGAAGGATGGTATAGAAGTGGTACGGTTTGTTTGCCATAGAGAAGGATGGTATAGAAGTGGTACGGTTTGTTTGCCATACACACTCCAGGGCTGAGCCAAGCCAAATCTCAGCCCTCAAACAAGACTCAAAGCCAAGCAACACAGAGCTCTCCATAAAACTGATCTGTGTCTGTGTGTGTGCATGTGTGAGAGTATGTTTATATGTGTGTGTGTGAGAATGTAAGTTTGTGTGTGTGCATGTGTGAGAGTATGTTTATATGTGTGTGTCTGTGTGTGTGTGAGAATGTAAGTTTGTGTGTGTGCATGTGTGAGAGTATGTTTATATGTGTGTGTGTGAGAATGTAAGTTTGTGTGTGTGCATGTGTGAGAGTATGTTTATATGTGTGTGTCTGTGAGAGTGTGTATTTGTATGTGTCTGTGTGTATGTGAGAATGTATGTGTGTGTGTGCATGAGTGTATGTTTGTATGTGTCTGTGTGTGTGTGTGTGTGTGTATGTGTGTGTGTGTGTGCGTGAGTGTATGTGTGTGTATGTGAGAGTGTGTATTTGTGTGTATGTGTGTCTGTGAGAGTGTATGTGTGTGTGTGCATGAGTGTATGTTTGTATGTGTCTGTGTGTGTGTGTGTGTGTGTGTGTGTGTGTGTGTGTGTATTTGTGTTCACAAGGCTGGATTGGGTAAGGGAGCATTCTTGAGTATTGAGAAAGTGTCCAGTCCTCCATAATGATTCTCTCTCTCAGACAGAGTAAGCGCTGCCTCTCACACTGCTGCTGTTAGTAACTGTTTCAACCCCATTCCTGGTCTGACCTTTCTAAAAAACAAAACTCTTATTATGTGGGTGTGTTTGTATAAACCTTTCCCCTTTATAAATGTGTCTAATCCATACCTGGGACAGTTCCCCAATATTGGCATCAGAGGAAGATGTATTTTGTTCGTAAAACTGTTGCAATTACCTGACGACAATACACAGACACACACACAAACACAGACAGATGCACACACACACACACACACACACACACACACACACACACATTCTCACACACTCTACAATTGCTAGTATGTTAGGAAGTCTGGGGTCAGGAGGTTTTTCAGAGAAGAAGAGTAAAAACAATTTTTTTAACATTTAATAAATACTTTACAGCCTATGCTATTTATTTTCTTCTTTTTGTGATGAGGAAAATAAGCACAGAACATAATTCTCTCTTTAAAATACTACTTCCAGTAATCATACCTGTCGAGAAAACCTTTCATAATTGAAACTTGGGGGTGCACTCAAGTCTTGTAGCTTTTGCCTTTAATCAAAACCCGTCTCAGTTTTCAGAAAACCCAAAGGGACAACCGGTGTAAAAGATGCTCTCAGCTCGCAGCAGCTGCTTTAAATCAGTAAATATCCATTGCTCTCTCTCCGTAAGCATGCACATCGCTGTTATCAGGTGTCTCCTCCTGATAGAAAATTTAAATTCATATTCTTGGTAATTACACACCAGTGACTTTCCCTAAGTGTTCGAGCCTCCGTTTAGTGGTTCTGTAATCTGGGGGCATTAGCTGAAACTCTACAGGCCTCGCTACTCCCAGAGAGACGGGGACTTATCGATTCCACTCTCAGCCGTCGTCTTATTTTACTTCGTAATGAGGGAGGGGTCTCTTTTGTCTTTTTGCCAGTGTGAGAAGAGACACTAAGTCCCCCCACTCCCTCATGCTTCTGAAATACTAAATAAGCTCACAAAAAGCTTTAGATTTTTGTCTTTCCG
>JAKUDI010000269.1:0-20000 GCA_022702515.1 Ilyophis sp. 1 JC-2022 | reverse complement strand
TATTCAGAACATTATTGCTTATGTCACTGCTTTAAATCAGTGATTTAGTCACTGCTGAATGGACCCCATGGTCTGGTATCTGTTAAGGCTCTGCTCCAGTGTGTGGATGGGGCCCACAGTCTGGTATCTGTTAAGGCTCTGCTCCAGTGTGTGGATGGGGCCCACAGTCTGGTATCTGTTAAGGCTCTGTCCCAGTGTGTGGATGGGCCCCACAGTCTGGTATCTGTTAAGGCTCTGCTCCAGTGTGTGGATGGGCCCCACAGTCTGGTATCTGTTAAGGCTCTGTTCCAGTGTGTGGATGGGCCCCATGGTCTGGTATCTGTTAAGGCTCTGTTCCAGTGTGTGGATGGGCCCCACAGTCTGGTATCTGTTAAGGCTCTGTTCCAGTGTGTGGATGGGCCCCATGGTCTGGTATCTGTTAAGGCTCTGTTCCAGTGTGTGGATGGGCCCCATGGTCTGGTATCTGTTAAGGCTCTGCTCCAGTGTGTGGATGGGCCCCACAGTCTGGTATCTGTTAAGGCTCTGTTTCAGTGAGTGGATGGGCCCCATGGTCTGGTATCTGTTAAGGCTCTGTTCCAGTGAGTGGATGGGCCCCATGGTCTGGTATCTGTTAAGGCTCTGTTCCAGTGAGTGGATGGGCCCCATGATCTGGTGTCTGTTAAGGCTCTGTTCCAGTGTGTGGATGGGCCCCACGGTCTGGTATCTGTTAAGCCTCTGCTCCAGTGTGTGGATGGGCCCCACAGTCTGGTATCTGTTAAGGCTCTGTTCCAGTGTGTGGATGGGCCCCATGGTCTGGTATCTGTTAAAGCTCTGTTCCAGTGTATGGATGGGCCCCATGGTCTGGTATCTGTTAAAGCTCTGTTCCAGTGTGGATGGGCATGTTAACTCTGTTCCAGTGCAGTGAAGCCAGGCACAGGAAAAATGAACCACTCTCAAGCTAGAAAATACTGCCAATATATATGCACTTTGAAAATCCAGCACAGGTGTCGACAATTTCCAATCATGACTCAGGTGAATAGAGGGGAACTCGTTAGCACACAAAATTTTTAAAGGGCCGCACTCACGAAGCAACATAGGGATGTGACAGGGTAATTGCAGGACCCCACCCCCCCCCCCCCCCGGTCAGCCTACTGAGCTGCAAATGAAGTGTCTTCTTCTGACTCTTATCTCCAAACTGTGATGTCATAAGAAGCAGCTGTGACATCACACGCTTCGGCGGAGAGGACACTCTTGACTGCGCTCTCCCAAACTCAAAAGCGGAGGTTGCGGTACCGAGCGCTGATAAAAACACGGCTGGGGACGCCCAAAACAAAAAGCGTTTCAAAGAAAAAGCTGTTTGAGTGGAAAAGCTGTTTGAGTGGAGGCTCCCCTCTCCTCTCTGGCAGCTGACAGTGCAGGAGACACAACCGGTCCTGAGACGGGGAGGGAGACGGAGAGCGCGGGAGAGGGAGAGTGACATTTTCGACGAGCGGCCTTTGGCGGGTAAGGCATGAGTCACCCCGTCTGCATGACTGCGCGCTCTGGCGGGGACAGACCCAGAGATGGCGCTTCGGCAGCATCACAGAGACAGCGGAAGAGCACAAACAACCACAGCCGTTTGTTGTCCTGTGTTGTCGCTCTACGTGGGAGCTGACAGTGACAAAAACCTTCCTCACCGACGTTCACTCTTTCTTTCTTCTTCTTCTTCTTCTTCTTCCTTCCTTCTTCTCGCTCAGTGGCTATTGTTGGTGTATCTTATTGTTTATGGTTGTGGAAAAACAGTTTATATGTAAAAATAAACTTCACCTCCACACTATCTTTGTTGTGGTAACCTCGCTGTAGGTGATAGTGAAACCGCCCACACTCCCCCCCCCCGCCCCCCACCACGGAATGTACGCGGCCTGCGGCGCACTGTAAATTCCGTCCGCATGGGTCTTTCCACCCGAGCCATCGGTCAAAAGCTGGGTCACAGGAGCCGTTAAGGTCATCTTTGCGACGGGTTGAAACAAACTTGTCCAACGGAGTGAAAGAATTTCGGTTTTACAGCCCCGACACGTGGACGGTAAGCATGGCTAAACCTGGGTTCCCTCTCTCACCAAAAACACATCCGGAAATGTTGAGCTCGCCTCGGAAACGGACTGAGGTTCGACAGCGAGGTCTTCATCAACGGCGATAACTAAAACTAGGCAGCACTGGGAGGGGTTGCCATGGCGACTTCAGTGGGTTGAAGCAGGCTGGAGGGTAAAAAAACGCAGATGTGTAAGAAAGAGAAAGGAAGAAAAAAAAAGAACGGAGCAAATAAGGGGGAAGTGAAAGAGTTATAATTTGGTGACCTCTCGCACGGCGGGTTCTTTTCGGCGCGACAACACTCGCATCCTCGCATTAACCCGCTGCGTTCTCCGAATATTTCCCCTTTCTGTGAAACAGAGAATACAAATCAGACCATTTAAAGGGGTGTGTGGGGGGGGGGGGTTTCCATTTAATGAAAGTGTTGGTGAAATTCCCCGCTTTGACAGGTACGGCGACGGTCTTAGCGGAGCGCTAACAGGGGCACGGGCTGGGCTGGGACGCGCCTGTTTTTAATTGGAAAAGCAGTGCGCTTCAGCAGCACCTATTCAACATGTGTACTGTGTGTCTCCAGGCTCTCTGGATCCTAACCCCTGCGTTCCCCTGCGTTCCCCCCCCCCCCCTCACCAAACCGCTGGGGGGTGTGAAGGAGCAGAAGATGATGCGTTAGAGCCGAGGCGACGGGAAGGCCGGTCTTGACCTTTTCCAGTATGGCGGGTCGCCGTTGGTTACGGTCACGTGACAGCTGAACGAGAGAGACGCTGACCCCGTTTTCACAGCACATAAGAGAAATGCCAAAGGTGGGGGGGGGGGGGGGGGGTGTTTCTCATCATGTATTTATTTTAATATTTCATTTAAAAATAAAACTAAGGCAGGCACCTTAAACTCTTTTTTCCCTCCCTTTTCATCCGCGGCCTTTGTGAGTGCTTCTCTACAGACAGCCATCTTATGTCTGACTTTACGATGGCGCCGTTTTCTGATGAAGTGGCACCTGGCAGGCGGAGGTTAAACGCTGCAGAGCGTGATTTTGACGTGACTGAAGTCACGCTCCACTAAATTGATGAAAAAAAACAGAACACTTTTGAGAAAAAGCAAATGCGTATTGTCACTTAACTCCAGGCAGTGTCGCTCTAACTAAATATGAAACGCACAGACCAAAACAAGGCCAAGACGACGGGTCCTTTGTGTTGATGTCATCTGGTAGATGTTAAAAATGATTGATTTAAGAAGCCCCGCCCTACAACATCTCTCCCTGTCTGTCTGAAATGACACGCATCTTTCATCACATTTTAGGCATTTAGGCTTATGCAGAGTGAGTAACACAGCTTACATTCCTTACATATAATCATTTACACTGCTGCATATTTACTGAATCAATTCAGACTGAGCGCCTGGCTCAAAGTTGATAGCGTGTCACCTGGGAATCGAACCTGCAACCTCAGGATAAACAGCCCAGCTCCATAACCATTATGCTACTCTGCCACCATGATACGCATTCTTAGTTCTGTCTCATTCTGTCGGACCACAGTGTGTATTCTATGATGCACCATATGTCTGGTCATTTTAGGGCTTAACTGACTCTGCATGTACGCGGGTCTGTCTGTCTGTCTTTGCTCTCATTTTGTCTGTCTGTGTTTCCCAAGCACTCACTATTTTCTCTGCGGGCCTCACTAAGTGAGGCAGACGTCTGTCTCACAGGAAGTTATGGGACCTGATCCACTATGACCACTTTCCCAAGGCCTGGAAGCTGTCTGCTCCAGAATCCTGGAATTCTGAACCAATGTGTGTGAAAGTGTGTGTGTGTGTGTGTGTGTACGTACAGGCGTGCGTGCATGTGTGTCTGTGAGTGTGTGTGTCTGTGAACACACACGTATGTGTGTGTGTGTGTGTGTGTGTGTGCGTACATGCGTGTGTCTGTGAGCATGCGAGTGTGTGTGTGTGTGTGTGTGTGTGCTGAGAGAGAGAGAAAGACAGAGGGATAGTGGTATCTAAAGGTCTTATGGATACCACTACATAAAAATGTATTTGTAAGCAATTTGTATTGTTGGAGTTGAAGTAGAATTATATTTACATACAGGTATGTGTACAATTTTACTCATATAACTATTATATTAACTAATACAATAACTAATCAACAATTGAAATTGCTCACTAATACTATAGTTTAGATGGAGGGGAGCCTGGGTGTGTTGAAGGAGTTTTGCCCAAGCTTTCTCTCAGAAGTAATAAATCTAATAATAATAATGGCAAGCATTTGTAAGACTGGAATTGAGAAATTTCAGAGCAGCTGAACATGATATCATGGGGGGAAGCCTGTGACGTCTCTGGGAGGCTGTGATGCCAGAACTTCAATGCCATAAAGTCCATCTGGCGTGAAGTTTATGACGGTCAAAGAATGTCTCCAGACGTCATGAGCTTGGACTGTCGTGGAGACAGGCACACACAACACAACATGGTATAGATTGCTTTTGTCCTCAAAAAGCTTAAAAACATACAGATGTGATTGATACTTTTGCTACATTGTACAGTATACACTGGAACTAGTCTGGGCACTGGAACATACATTATACACTCTTTCCAGAGAGATAATCATGTATTGTTCCGTTTTTGAGTGTTACAGTAGTAAATGCATCCAGTTAACGTACCTAAATTAACAGGGACAATTAGGGTGTAAATGTAATATTCTCAACAGGAATTCTGGTATCTTTGTGGCATTAATATAAATCACATCTGAGAAAACTGTAGAGATGGAGATTTTCATGGCAACACAAACTTAGACCTATTCATGTTTGATATCATTTTGATGGTCTCGGAGTGAGTGGTGCAATGGTCTACATGTCCTAAATGTGCAATATGGATAGAAGGTATATTTCATAACACAGGCGTAAGCTGCCGTTGTGAAATTGTCCTTAGAAAAAACCATTCTGTGAAACCCCATAGAAGGGGGCGAAAAGGGCTGACCAGTTTATGGTTTTACGACCGTCTGCAGCCAGATCAAGCGCAGAGTTTGAGCATATAAGCAAAGGAGACAAACTAATCTGGGAAGATTGTAAGCAGTCTTTCCGCACATCGTACTTCAGGTCATTGTGTGTAGCAAATTGCCAGGTATGACTAAGTATTTTCTTCTGTACTGTATTTGAATTTGGAATGTTCAATCTGTAACTGTATATTAATAATTTAAGTAAGTAACCTACCTGGTAATAAATTAGTTAAACTTGATTTGTGTGGTTTCTCTGAACATTGACGTACTATCTCTGTGCACCGGTATGGGTTGATTAATTTCCTCAGTCATGGTTATCCCCTCAGCTGGTCTAGGGAGGTTGACTCTTTAAGCTTAATGTATCACGGAGTATTGCACCTGTAGAACTATGTCTTAAAGTAGGTCACCTCCGCCTGGCGGTTATACATGTTGAGAACGGTGGTTGCCAATATTCCTTTAGTCGGTCCCTGAGTCTTAACCATAGAGTATACCGCACAAAGTGACTTCTTCCGCAACCTCTGAGATAACCGCAGATATCTAGTCAGCTGTGAGTCGTACGCATTAAGGGCCCAATGTAAATCGCGGTGATAACAGACACATCCAGCTCAGAGAACCGTTTTTAAAGTAAGAGTCTTTTAACAAATCAAGTGGAAATTGTATATACTAAATTATAATATTAAATGGAGTCAGATAAACGAGTACAGAATCAGCGTTGGTGGCTGATGATTTACTGCAATATATAGAGGCTGTTCTTTGGATAAACTGTGATCAAAGTAGACCAGACTAAAAGCGGAAGGTAACGTGGTACGAGTATCTTTGATTTGTGGTCCTTTGTTAGCTAATCCAGTTAATCTAAAGAGCAGTCTAACCCGGTTGCAAGAATATTAATATTACTTCATAACTTTTCCCTTTTCCCACAGCAATAGCGGAATACATCACGCTTAAACCTTCGCTCCGAGCTATTCCCTCATTGGTCTAGCCGTGCGGAGTTTTACAATTTGGTTTGTAACATGATTTTAGTTGATGTTTCCAGATTTAACAATTTGGAGAACTTGACATGATTTGTGTTGCTAATTCCCAGATTTACAGTTGGTGACCCCGACGTGATGAACCGTTTCCATTTGTGAGATTCACAAATTGGTGACGGCAACGTGATTCCAGATTGCTATTTGTGGGATTTACCATTTACCTCCAAATTTCTCCTGCACCCGTGTCTAAGGAATCCTTTGCAGTTTGACGTACTTGGCAGGATATTCCTTACAGGGAGTTTCTGGTCAGCTAAATTCCTGGTTCTTGATCCTTGGTGTGGTGAGTAACACAATTATCTTATGTATTAGCATATACGATGGAGTTGTTGTTGTTTCACCACATCTAGATAATGTTTAGGGGATTTACGTATAAGTGCAAAGTTTTCTTTAACCCGTGGAATAGTGAGGTTGCAGTCCTCACTGTCATATGTATGCAATGTTGACGCTGTCATTGTAAAATGCAGAAGTTATACATGCAATTAGGTCACTATGATGACAATATAATTATAAAACCCTAGAATGGGTAAATGGAAGATGAGCTGTACATGGCTCAACGTAAAGGTTTGAGTATGTGTAAAGAAAGTAAAGGTTTGAGATATGGCAGAGAAGGGATGTCGATATAAGGTACTGTTCTGTTGTTCTACAATACTGTGGGGGACGCAGAGAATCTTGATCAGACACAGACAGGAATAAAAATGACACACTGGTGAAAAGCCAGTGAGATTTTTATAGGATAATTGTTTGTAGAGAAGTGTGAGGAAGTGTTGAAGGTAATAGAAGGTAGAGAATGCAGAAATGAAGTGAAAGTATATACAAATGATTACGTAATATATCAACTGTTGCCAGTAATATCAATGATTAAAAATAAATCACATGACAATGGCATATGGGGCACTGCTCTAAGATCCAGCAGGCCACGCTTTCATAGGAATGCATATCTTAAAAAAACTGCAAGCCATTTTTGCAGAAATGAATAAATGGCTCATAGGCTATTTTAATATTAAAACAGAAGTCTTCCTTCTGGAGTTACTTTTTTGGCACCATATTGGTGTTTTTCTGTGTTTTTGATTTTTTAATTTGCGTCTTAAGATATACATCTGTGAAACCATAAGCCTAAAGTGCATTGGCTTACTTACTTTAAATCTATAAATCATGCCTGGGCATGTGATGTAGGAAATGTTGGGATTCACTAATATACCTACTTGGGTGCCCATTAAGTTAACTGAGGCATATTTATAAAATTTCATGGATGTATTGTTGTGTAAATTTCCCCTAGCACAATCACATGTGTTAGAATGTCTGTCTGACGCCAATGAGCCAGTTAATGTTATAAAATGAAACAAATGCCACAAGAGCCTGCACTTGCCTTAATTAGGGTCAACATCTTTTGTTCTTACAAGGTGAAGTGTGTATGACTACTAAGGGAAAGTCTTTCTAGTCGGGGCTCTTAAATGGTTTTACAGTTTGGGAGAATAGTTCTTCCTCAATTAAATAAATAAATAAATAAATAAGTAATAGAAGAAGCAATTTCTTCTTTATGTTTATTCCAGATTAGCCCCTTTCATTTAAAAGCTGAAAGAAGGGTCATTTTCTAGCACAGACGGGCTTACTGGTTTCTTTTTGTCTTTTTGTCTCCTTACTTTCTCTCTCTTTATCTGTCTTGTGGAATATTTTTTGTTTCTTCAAGAAAAGTTAACCTACGTTCTTCAGAGCGTGTATGATTTTAGTTTTCAATCACCAAAACCTGGTTATAATCAGTACAATATACATTCTGACATATGTGTTTTGTTGTGCAAAACTAAAAGTTTTTGTATATTTCAATTCTCTCCACTACATACTACTAATAATAATGAATAACTGTTTCATTCCATCTGTTTGCTGTATCTGGGGAAATGTTTTAGAAAGATGTGAAATTTTCTTGCTATGTGTAGTATTTCTGTTAATATTACTAGCAAGTGTCACATTAATTTTAAAGTATATATGTCACAGACTCCAGGATGTGACAAACTCACAGTATTGTCTAACTCATATACCATAAAATATGTTTAGTGTGTTTTTGTGGTATTTTTACTTTTATACTATCCTTTTGGATATGGTTTTTTAATACATAACTTATAATGGCACATGTACGTAGTAGCATTTTGAACACCTGTCAGCATATGTAATACTTTGTGACAAGAAATGATTAAATCTCTGCATGGTTGCAGTCACAGCTTGATGATTTAATCTCAGTATTCTGCATGGTTGGCAAATCAGGGCGCCACTGGTTTACAACACCTCACCCATAGTAATAAAACCATCATTAGGGCAATTAGGTCTGAAGCGCAGGCGCTTCTCACCATCAGCCATTCACTACTCAATCAGACCCGTACCATCGAGCGTGACTTATGCACAGGACTTGTTTACTGCTGAATGTATGCACAGGACTTGTTTACTGCTGAATTATTGTCAATGTTTATAATGTTTACTAGAATTGAATGTGCCGTTATGTATTGGATTCTTTGTTTCCTTTCCTTTGATTCACCCAGACCAAGTGTATCCAAATTCCACTACCATACGCTCTATTGGCGTAGTAGTGAAGAATCAGGTCCTTAAATTAGATTATTTAACAGGATACATTACCATGAAGGGCACTGAAACCATATTCACCACTCGTATGTGTTGCCATGGGACCTACAGTTATATAATTTGTACCTGTAATACCCTACAATCTTTTTCCCACAATAACACCAAGCTCATTACTGTTCAGTCCTTACACGGTCACGCACATGCAATCCAGGTCTCCCACACGCAATGGTGCGTCCTCAGTAAGATGAACTCCTTCACCTATGGAGGTCTGACCTGACCAGGCAAGCACACTTTCTGCCTGGAAGTGACGGAAGACTTTGCAGTGGGTCAGATCAACATCCTGGGGGGAGTTCCACTGGAGGTGGACGTCTCACCGTGGTGGGCGGACACATTCTGCGAGCAAGGAACGCGGGCCCTGACTGACCTAATGGACTTGGTGCAACAGCTGCCCCGGGGCTGGCTATGGGACTAGAGTCACCAGCAGGGTTCACCCAGCCAGGGTGTAGTCCAATGACTCCTTGGGACTGTGTTCTTTTTGTCCCACGGCGCCAGAGGGGGGAACTGTAAGACTGGAATTGAGAAATTTCAGAGCAGCTGAACATGATATCATGGGGGGAAGCCTGTGACGTCTCTGGGAGGCTGTGATGCCAGAACTTCAATGCCATAAAGTCCATCTGGCGTGAAGTTTATGACGGTCAAAGAATGTCTCCAGACGTCATGAGCTTGGACTGTCGTGGAGACAGGCACACACAACACAACATGGTATAGATTGCTTTTGTCCTCAAAAAGCTTAAAAACATACAGATGTGATTGATACTTTTGCTACATTGTACAGTATACACTGGAACTAGTCTGGGCACTGGAACATACATTATACACTCTTTCCAGAGAGATAATCATGTATTGTTCCGTTTTTGAGTGTTACAGTAGTAAATGCATCCAGTTAACGTACCTAAATTAACAGGGACAATTAGGGTGTAAATGTAATATTCTCAACAGGAATTCTGGTATCTTTGTGGCATTAATATAAATCACATCTGAGAAAACTGTAGAGATGGAGATTTTCATGGCAACACAAACTTAGACCTATTCATGTTTGATATCATTTTGATGGTCTCGGAGTGAGTGGTGCAATGGTCTACATGTCCTAAATGTGCAATATGGATAGAAGGTATATTTCATAACACAGGCGTAAGCTGCCGTTGTGAAATTGTCCTTAGAAAAAACCATTCTGTGAAACCCCATAGAAGGGGGCGAAAAGGGCTGACCAGTTTATGGTTTTACGACCGTCTGCAGCCAGATCAAGCGCAGAGTTTGAGCATATAAGCAAAGGAGACAAACTAATCTGGGAAGATTGTAAGCAGTCTTTCCGCACATCGTACTTCAGGTCATTGTGTGTAGCAAATTGCCAGGTATGACTAAGTATTTTCTTCTGTACTGTATTTGAATTTGGAATGTTCAATCTGTAACTGTATATTAATAATTTAAGTAAGTAACCTACCTGGTAATAAATTAGTTAAACTTGATTTGTGTGGTTTCTCTGAACATTGACGTACTATCTCTGTGCACCGGTATGGGTTGATTAATTTCCTCAGTCATGGTTATCCCCTCAGCTGGTCTAGGGAGGTTGACTCTTTAAGCTTAATGTATCACGGAGTATTGCACCTGTAGAACTATGTCTTAAAGTAGGTCACCTCCGCCTGGCGGTTATACATGTTGAGAACGGTGGTTGCCAATATTCCTTTAGTCGGTCCCTGAGTCTTAACCATAGAGTATACCGCACAAAGTGACTTCTTCCGCAACCTCTGAGATAACCGCAGATATCTAGTCAGCTGTGAGTCGTACGCATTAAGGGCCCAATGTAAATCGCGGTGATAACAGACACATCCAGCTCAGAGAACCGTTTTTAAAGTAAGAGTCTTTTAACAAATCAAGTGGAAATTGTATATACTAAATTATAATATTAAATGGAGTCAGATAAACGAGTACAGAATCAGCGTTGGTGGCTGATGATTTACTGCAATATATAGAGGCTGTTCTTTGGATAAACTGTGATCAAAGTAGACCAGACTAAAAGCGGAAGGTAACGTGGTACGAGTATCTTTGATTTGTGGTCCTTTGTTAGCTAATCCAGTTAATCTAAAGAGCAGTCTAACCCGGTTGCAAGAATATTAATATTACTTCATAACTTTTCCCTTTTCCCACAGCAATAGCGGAATACATCACGCTTAAACCTTCGCTCCGAGCTATTCCCTCATTGGTCTAGCCGTGCGGAGTTTTACAATTTGGTTTGTAACATGATTTTAGTTGATGTTTCCAGATTTAACAATTTGGAGAACTTGACATGATTTGTGTTGCTAATTCCCAGATTTACACATTTATATAGCGCCTTTTTCACTTACAAAACAACTACCCTTATTTCTGAGTCAGTAGTGTGTAGCAAGTGATGACTCGCCAATGCTTAATGTAAACATGAGTGCTTTAAATGCTCAGATGGACCTGCATTATTGTAGTTATTCTGTTAACAAAAATAATTTTGTTAACAACATTATTGCCTGTTATTCTGATGTCCAGTGTTCCCGAATCGAGCCTCGTCTTTACACACTCCAAAGTGAAGTCGGAGGATGAGAACGTTTTACATTTTTCAAAGAAGCACCGGCAAGGAGATCTGTAGATGAGCGGAAAACACGGCTCGTTTCTGTCAGAATAAATTCTATTCCTAGTAGGTTTTCAAATAAGTGTGGAAAAGAAATCATGAATAAAATTGAAAACACCTTTTTTTTTTCTTCACTTGATGCTCTTAAGATCTGAAATACCTCCGAGATCATAATTTGGAAACATCTAGTACCACTGAGTTTCTCACGTTATAGTTTAACAAAGCAGGAATGTGCATTACACGGGAACATTAGGGGGAAAAGATTCATTTGTACGTGTAAATTTAGTTTATTGTTATTGATAGATACATAGATTTGTCTCTCTCTCTATTTATTTTGCTATTGTCTATATTAAACATGAACAGTCCACTGCAAGACAGAAATATCATTACATTCAATGAGAATAAAACAGTATGAGAAATAAAAACTAACCCACCGTGTGTTTTTTTATTAATTAACCGCAAGAAGGACATGCAGTATTATAAAAGATCACTGTGGAATGATATTCACTTTCATTCTGCCACCTTTTAAGGATCATTCAGTAAGAGCCTCTGATATTGTGTACGTGACTCTGGAGAACAGGACTCATAAACTAAGCGTACAACAATACACTTCATTCAGTAAGAGTCTCAGATATTGTGTACGTGACTCTGGAGAACAGGACTCATAAGCTAAGTGTACAACAATACACTTCATTCAGTAAGAGTCTCAGATATTGTGTACGTGACTCTGGAGAACAGGACTCATAAACTAAGTGTACAACAATACACTTCATTCAGTAAGAGCCTCTGATATTGTGTACGTGACTCTGGAGAACAGGACTCATAAACTAAGCGTACAACAATACACTTCATTCAGTAAGAGTCTCAGATATTGTGTACGTGACTCTGGAGAACAGGACTCATAAGCTAAGTGTACAACAATACACTTCATTCAGTAAGAGTCTCAGATATTGTGTACGTGACTCTGGAGAACAGGACTCATAAGCTAAGTGTACAACAATACACTTCATTCAGTAAGAGTCTCAGATATTGTGTACGTGACTCTGGAGAACAGGACTCATAAACTAAGCGTACAACAATACACTTCATTCAGTAAGAGCCTCTGATATTGTGTACGTGACTCTGGAGAACAGGACTCATAAACTAAGCGTACAACAATACACTTCATTCAGTAAGAGTCTCAGATATTGTGTACGTGACTCTGGAGAACAGGACTCATAAGCTAAGTGTACAACAATACACTTCATTCAGTAAGAGTCTCAGATATTGTGTACGTGACTCTGGAGAACAGGACTCATAAGCTAAGTGTACAACAATACACTTCATTCAGTAAGAGTCTCAGATATTGTGTACGTGACTCTGGAGAACAGGACTCATAAACTAAGCGTACAACAACACACTTCATTCAGTAAGAGTCTCAGATATTGTGTACGTGACTCTGGAGAACAGGACTCATAAACTAAGTGTACAACAACACACTTCATTCAGTAAGAGCCTCAGATATTGTGTACGTGACTCTGGAGAACAGGACTCATAAGCTAAGTGTACAACAACACACTTCATTCAGTAAGAGTCTCAGATATTGTGTATGTGACTCTGGAGAACAGGACTCATAAGCTAAGTGTACAACAACACACTTCATTCAGTAAGAGCCTCAGATATTGTGTACGTGACTCTGGAGAACAGGACTCATAAGCTAAGTGTACAACAACACACTTCATTCAGTAAGAGCCTCAGATATTGTGTACGTGACTCTGGAGAACAGGACTCATAAGCTAAGTGTACAACAATACACTTCATTCAGTAAGAGTCTCAGATATTGTGTACATGACTCTGGAGAACAGGACTCATAAGCTAAGTGTACAACAATACACTTCATTCAGTAAGAGTCTCAGATATTGTGTACATGACTCTGGAGAACAGGACTCATAAGCTAAGTGTACAACAACACACTTCATTCAGTAAGAGTCTCAGATATTGTGTACGTGACTCTGGAGAACAGGACTCATAAACTAAGCGTACAACAATACACTTCATTCAGTAAGAGTCTCAGATATTGTGTACGTGACTCTGGAGAACAGGACTCATAAACTAAGCGTACAACAATACACTTCATTCAGTAAGAGCCTCAGATATTGTGTACGTGACTCTGGAGAACAGGACTCATAAGCTAAGTGTACAACAACACACTTCATTCAGTAAGAGTCTCTGATATTGTGTACGTGACTCTGGAGAACAGGACTCATAAACTAAGTGTACAACAATACACTTCATTCAGTAAGAGTCTCAGATATTGTGTACGTGACTCTGGAGAACAGGACTCATAAACTAAGTGTACAACAACACACTTCATTCAGTAAGAGCCTCAGATATTGTGTACGTGACTCTGGAGAACAGGACTCATAAACTAAGTGTACAACAATACACTTCATTCAGTAAGAGCCTCAGATATTGTGTACGTGACTCTGGAGAACAGGACTCATAAACTAAGTGTACAACAACACACTTCATTCAGTAAGAGCCTCAGATATTGTGTACGTGACTCTGGAGAACAGGACTCATAAACTAAGTGTACAACAATACACTTCATTCAGTAAGAGCCTCAGATATTGTGTACGTGACTCTGGAGAACAGGACTCATAAACTAAGCGTACAACAATACACTTCATTCAGTAAGAGTCTCAGATATTGTGTACGTGACTCTGGAGAACAGGACTCATAAACTAAGCGTACAACAATACACTTCATTCAGTAAGAGCCTCAGATATTGTGTACGTGACTCTGGAGAACAGGACTCATAAGCTAAGTGTACAACAACACACTTCATTCAGTAAGAGTCTCAGATATTGTGTACGTGACTCTGGAGAACAGGACTCATAAACTAAGCGTACAACAATACACTTCATTCAGTAAGAGTCTCAGATATTGTGTACGTGACTCTGGAGAACAGGACTCATAAACTAAGTGTACAACAATACACTTCATTCAGTAAGAGTCTCAGATATTGTGTACGTGACTCTGGAGAACAGGACTCATAAACTAAGTGTACAACAACACACTTCATTCAGTAAGAGTCTCTGATATTGTGTACGTGACTCTGGAGAACAGGACTCATAAGCTAAGCGTACAACAACACACTTCATTCAGTAAGAGTCTCAGATATTGTGTACGTGACTCTGGAGAACAGGACTCATAAGCTAAGTGTACAACAACACACTTCATTCAGTAAGAGTCTCAGATATTGTGTACGTGACTCTGGAGAACAGGACTCATAAACTAAGCGTACAACAATACACTTCATTCAGTAAGAGCCTCAGATATTGTGTACGTGACTCTGGAGAACAGGACTCATAAGCTAAGTGTACAACAACACACTTCATTCAGTAAGAGTCTCTGATATTGTGTACGTGACTCTGGAGAACAGGACTCATAAACTAAGTGTACAACAATACACTTCATTCAGTAAGAGTCTCAGATATTGTGTACGTGACTCTGGAGAACAGGACTCATAAACTAAGTGTACAACAACACACTTCATTCAGTAAGAGCCTCAGATATTGTGTACGTGACTCTGGAGAACAGGACTCATAAACTAAGTGTACAACAATACACTTCATTCAGTAAGAGCCTCAGATATTGTGTACGTGACTCTGGAGAACAGGACTCATAAACTAAGTGTACAACAACACACTTCATTCAGTAAGAGCCTCAGATATTGTGTACGTGACTCTGGAGAACAGGACTCATAAACTAAGTGTACAACAATACACTTCATTCAGTAAGAGCCTCAGATATTGTGTACGTGACTCTGGAGAACAGGACTCATAAACTAAGCGTACAACAATACACTTCATTCAGTAAGAGTCTCAGATATTGTGTACGTGACTCTGGAGAACAGGACTCATAAACTAAGCGTACAACAATACACTTCATTCAGTAAGAGCCTCAGATATTGTGTACGTGACTCTGGAGAACAGGACTCATAAGCTAAGTGTACAACAACACACTTCATTCAGTAAGAGTCTCAGATATTGTGTACGTGACTCTGGAGAACAGGACTCATAAACTAAGCGTACAACAATACACTTCATTCAGTAAGAGTCTCAGATATTGTGTACGTGACTCTGGAGAACAGGACTCATAAACTAAGTGTACAACAATACACTTCATTCAGTAAGAGTCTCAGATATTGTGTACGTGACTCTGGAGAACAGGACTCATAAACTAAGCGTACAACAATACACTTCATTCAGTAAGAGTCTCTGATATTGTGTACGTGACTCTGGAGAACAGGACTCATAAGCTAAGCGTACAACAACACACTTCATTCAGTAAGAGTCTCAGATATTGTGTACGTGACTCTGGAGAACAGGACTCATAAGCTAAGTGTACAACAACACACTTCATTCAGTAAGAGTCTCAGATATTGTGTACGTGACTCTGGAGAACAGGACTCATAAACTAAGCGTACAACAATACACTTCATTCAGTAAGAGTCTCAGATATTGTGTACGTGACTCTGGAGAACAGGACTCATAAACTAAGTGTACAACAACACACTTCATTCAGTAAGAGTCTCTGATATTGTGTACGTGACTCTGGAGAACAGGACTCATAAGCTAAGCGTACAACAATACACTTCATTCAGTAAGAGTCTCAGATATTGTGTACGTGACTCTGGAGAACAGGACTCATAAGCTAAGTGTACAACAACACACTTCATTCAGTAAGAGTCTCAGATATTGTGTACATGACTCTGGAGAACAGGACTCATAAACTAAGCGTACAACAATACACTTCATTCAGTAAGAGTCTCAGATATTGTGTACGTGACTCTGGAGAACAGGACTCATAAACTAAGTGTACAACAACACACTTCATTCAGTAAGAGCCTCAGATATTGTGTACGTGACTCTGGAGAACAGGACTCATGAACTAAGCGTACAACAATACACTTCATTCAGTAAGAGTCTCAGATATTGTGTACATGACTCTGGAGAACAGGACTCATAAACTAAGCGTACAACAATACACTTCATTCAGTAAGAGCCTCAGATATTGTGTACGTGACTCTGGAGAACAGGACTCATAAACTAAGCGTACAACAATACACTTCATTCAGTAAGAGTCTCAGATATTGTGTACGTGACTCTGGAGAACAGGACTCATAAACTAAGCGTACAACAATACACTTCATTCAGTAAGAGCCTCAGATATTGTGTACGTGACTCTGGAGAACAGGACTCATAAGCTAAGTGTACAACAACACACTTCATTCAGTAAGAGTCTCAGATATTGTGTACATGACTCTGGAGAACAGGACTCATAAACTAAGCGTACAACAATACACTTCATTCAGTAAGAGTCTCAGATATTGTGTACGTGACTCTGGAGAACAGGACTCATAAACTAAGTGTACAACAATACACTTCATTCAGTAAGAGTCTCAGATATTGTGTACATGACTCTGGAGAACAGGACTCATAAACTAAGCGTACAACAATACACTTCATTCAGTAAGAGTCTCAGATATTGTGTACGTGACTCTGGAGAACAGGACTCATAAACTAAGCGTACAACAATACACTTCATTCAGTAAGAGTCTCAGATATTGTGTACGTGACTCTGGAGAACAGGACTCATAAACTAAGTGTACAACAATACACTTCATTCAGTAAGAGTCTCAGATATTGTGTACGTGACTCTGGAGAACAGGACTCATAAGCTAAGTGTACAACAATACACTTCATTCAGTAAGAGTCTCAGATATTGTGTACGTGACTCTGGAGAACAGGACTCATAAACTAAGTGTACAACAATACACTTCATTGTTACAACTTGTTAAAAATGGCCTTAATAAAATGCAAAGGCCCTACAGCAGCAGGTATATTCTTGTGCAGTTCTATACCTATTTACCCTGCTCTGCTTTGCTGTGACCTAATGTCCACATTCTGTATATAAGTCATCATTAAGCTTCATGTATTATTCAATCACTCAGAATCAGAGCATCTTCTATAAAGTAAATAATTAATATTAACGGTTGGTTATTAGTAATTCCGACTGCATGTAAATAAGTAAAACTGACTGTAGGTAAATAAGTAAGTAAGTAATACCAACTTTAGGTAGAGCTACCAACATAATGCTAATGCTAATTATTATTTTATTTATTGTTATCATTTTTCTATTGCAAATTCAAGTTTGACTTGAGTCGGTTTAACAAAAATGTCTTGGGAGTTTTCAGGGGAAAAAAAAGGAAATGTCCAGAAACGTATCTTGGAAATCCAGAATATTCTATTCCCATCTGGCACCAGTCTCAAAAACCACCGCTGTCAGCAAAATACTCATTACTGCCAAAAAGTGAAGAGGCAGCCAGTGGACAGCTCTTCAGCCCACATAACTGCAGTGACAGAGCTGGCTGACTCATTAAAATAATATTATATATATATATATATATATATATATATATATATATATATATATATATAAATGCAGCCATACTGTTCTGATTCCTATCAAGAAATGCATGGCCTACGTGAAGAATATTCCATATAATGCGTCTGGGCTTGAAACGCGCTGCAGCGGTTTTTCGGATATAATCAGGATTGGGATTAATACAGACACACTGGAGTTTGTGCTGGAAGTAAACAAGGACACAGTAGGGCCCTGACACCTTTAACGCCCTCCCAGACTGCCAGCGCTTCCTGTCCAGGGTATGTGCTCTCCGGCTGCAGACCGTAGAGCTTGCGCCCTCTATGGGCGGAACAGTGTATTGCATCATAGGGGACACGGACAAGCTCTGAAGGTGGTATGTCGCAGGTCCTGCTGTTTCACCCCAAAAAACTGTGTGTCTCTTCGGTCACCTATGCAAGCGTGTGTCAGAAGACTGAGTTTCTGTTCTTTTTCTGTCAGTTTTTACGTCTTGCTTAAGCACCCCTTTCCACAGTAGATTAAAATCATCCATGTTCGACGAACAGTCAAACTCTGTTCCATATGTACCATGAAGTCCTGTACATGTCCACATTCATTGTGCATCTCACTAATGTTTCATTCCATCAGCGTCCACCTCAACAAAGACCAGATGCATCTCCGACATAAAAAATATAAAAAATGAACTGTTTT
The DNA here is from genome assembly GCA_022702515.1 of Ilyophis sp. 1 JC-2022. Lineage (NCBI taxonomy): Eukaryota > Metazoa > Chordata > Actinopteri > Anguilliformes > Synaphobranchidae > Ilyophis > Ilyophis sp. 1 JC-2022. Next base: position 1,603 of record JAKUDI010000269.1, on the reverse strand, counting down.
GTTAGGCACATGATTCAATGGTAAATTAAATGTTCTCTAGCTAGTGCCGCCAAATATTTCCCTTACAACGTTTTGGGGCACTAATGATACAACCCTCTATTATGAGCGACAGCCATAAAACTCTGTCTGTCTCGTTTTTGAATGCCTCTTTTTTGAATGCATCTCCCCAAATCTGTCTGTCTGTCTGTCTCTCTGCCTCCCTCCCTCTTCTCCTTGGTGCAGTGCCTTTGATTCATTTGTCTGTCTGTCTGTCTCTCTGCCTCCCTCCCTCTTCTCCTTGGTGCAGTGCCTTTGATTCATTTGTCTGTCTGTCTGTCTCTCTGCCTCCCTCCCTCTTCTCCTTGGTGCAGTGCCTTTGATTCATTTGTCTGTCTGTCTGTCTCTCTGCCTCCCTCCCTCTTCTCCTTGGTGCAGTGCCTTTGATTCATCTGTCTGTCTGTCTGTCTCTCTGCCTCCCTCCCTCTTCTCCTTGGTGCAGTGCCTTTGATTCATCTGTCTGTCTGTCTGTCTCTCTGCCTCCCTCCCTCTTCTCCTTGGTGCAGTGCCTTTGATTCATCTGTCTGTCTGTCTGTCTCTCTGCCTCCCTCCCTCTTCTCCTTGGTGCAGTGCCTTTGATTCATCTGTCTGTCTGTCTGTCTCTCTGCCTCCCTCCCTCTTCTCCTTGGTGCCTTTGATTCATCTGTCTGTCTGTCTGTCTCTCTGCCTCCCTCCCTCTTCTCCTTGGTGCAGTGCCTTTGATTCATCTGTCTGTCTGTCTGTCTCTCTGCCTCCCTCCCTCTTCTCCTTGGTGCCTTTGATTCATTTGGAAACTGATCGTTCTCACTTGCTGTTGGACCGCTGAGTTTTACATGTTTATTTTCCCTCTCTTTCCTTTATCTTTAATTTTGTCCTGTCATGAGGTAAAGCTGAAGTGCATTAATGCCCGACACCCCGGGGCCTAGCAGCGCTCCAAAAAAACACCCGTTTAGTTCAGACTGTCGAGGACAAACTATAAATTCATTATAAAGTGCCACATGGACCCAAAAGTGACAAGGAATTATGACGTTTTCTTCCGTAGCGACGTTCAACACTGCAGCAGCAGATCCTGCACCCGTTCCATCAGATCCTGCATCCGTTCCATCAGATCCTGCACCCATTCCATCAGATCCTGCACCCATTCCATCAGATCCTGCACCCGTTCCATCAGATCCTGCACCCGTTCCATCAGATCCTGCACCCGTTCCATCAGATCCTGCACCCGTTCCATCAGATCCTGCACCCGTTCCATCAGATCCTGCACCCGTTCCATCAGATCCAGTCCCATTCCAAACTTTGTTTTCCGATTGAAGCTTGTCCTTGTCCTTTCCCTCCCAGTTTGGAACGCCGCGCTCATCCCTCCCAGTTAGGAACGCCGCCCTCATTCCTCCCAGTTAGGAACGGCGTGCTCATTCCTCCCAGTTTGGAACGGCGTGCTCATTCCTCCCAGTTTGGAACGCCGCGCTCATCCCTCCCAGTTCGGAACGCCGCCCTCATCCCTCCCAGTTCGGAACGCCGCCCTCATCCCTCCCAGTTCGGAACGCCGCGCTCATCCCTCTCAGTTTGGAACGCCGCGTTCATCTCTCCC
>JAKUDI010000268.1:0-47696 GCA_022702515.1 Ilyophis sp. 1 JC-2022 | reverse complement strand
TTTTTCTCCCCAGCATTCTTTAACCTGCACTCTTCCTTCTCCAGTTTAGTCAATTGTTTCCATGCAGTCCCCTGCAAGGGCAGCTCTTTCTCCTTGAAGCTTGGTACATCAGTTATTCCTCCTGTAATTTCATCAGCCTTCTCCTTGCCACTCTGACAGGAGCGGTCATCTTCATCAACCTGGATCCCAAGGTCATGGGCAACATCAGACATCTGTTCAACACTCATTTTGACCTTGTTTCCTTTTAAAATGCCGCTTATGGCCGAATGCAGGTTTTCAATTAATTCTGCATCATTCATCCACAAAGTCTTTATGATGATGTTACTGGGTTGTAGCTCTAACTCAGAGACACGTTTGTTTAAGTCATCCTCATTGAAGCTTTTGCCCTGTGAATTGCTGATCAAGAAAATTTTTGCCTTAAGACGTTGTGTTTCCAGAAATTTTCTTTCAAATGTAAAATCATCGCAAAACACAAATACAGCAGCAGAAGTGCTGCAGAGGAAATCGTACTGAGTTGCAAAGTCACTGAGGTCCCCACGGAGGTTGGTTATAGCAAGTGGCTCTGAGAAGATGTCCGTTGTTATATTCCCACTGGGCAGATACCAGCAGATTTCCACCAGCCCATTGGAAATCCTCCTTGGGGCATTACCGCACTTCATATTTCTGTGAATAAAGGTGTCGTGGTACTGCTGAGGGTTGCTGAGAATTTGGTTCAGAATGTGAGACTTGGACAAGCTGCTTTTTCCCAGCCTCACAAAAGAGATTACAGGAAGGTCAGCGAGAACAATGCTCTCCTCCACAAACCCTTTTGGGTCCTTCAAAGAGTGCGGCTTGTACTTTTTCACAATATCCCTCATGGCCCATAGCATTAATGTGCACTCCTGTGCATCACATTTGGGAAGCAGCAAGGGAACAGAGAACTGGCACATGGACATTTTAAAAACGATCTCCTGCTGAAGAAAGCCATCTGAGCAGAGGAATATAGCAGTTATGAGGTCCAGTGGGTTGACTATGTTTCTCTGGTCCTGTGGCTTGCGTGCGATGTCCAGTATCTTGTCTAGGTCTTGGGAAGCGGTGTCCTGTTTGGAGGAGCACTTCACACTCCTCGCGGACAAATTCACCATCATCAGCTTCCTCAGGAAACACCACGGCAGAGATTTCACAGACGTGATGTTTTCATCAGTTAAAGTCTCTCCATCAATCTCCAGCACCTTGCTCAGAGTCAGCTTGTTCTTCAGGTGGTGTTCCAGTCCCAACTCACTCAGCAGCTCATCTAGACTGGATCCTGTCATTGGGGATGGAAGCTGCATTACTCCATGTATGTACAATGAAATAAAAATCTATTTAAAGTCACAATCCACAAAAGCCACATTACATTGGTAAAACAAATGTTGTAAAAATATAAATCACAAAAAAGGGTTACCTCATAGCACCATAATTAATTGGACAGTGACACATTTTTTGATATTTTCATCGATATTGGATGAATCATTTAGAAATTATAGAACCTTTTGTGGAACTGCACATCGCAGAGATGAAATGGGACATAGGCTCTGAGATGTTGTGAGCTCTCTCACCATGTCTAATGTTACCCTTCAGAGATGCACTTTGCTCAACCCAGCCACTCTCCTTCCTACCCTGGAAGACGGAGAACCCCATGATTGCGTCGCTGTTGTCGACCTAGTCAATAAACCACGTTCTGACCTCATGGACGTTCCCTTGTCAAACCCTGATCTTGAGTTTTTTGTAGATGGTTCAGCCCAGCGATCAGACACTGGTCAACCAATTGTTGCCTATGCGGTTACAACTACTGATACGGTGCTAGAATCAGCCAGGCTCCCCAGCCATCTCTCAGAGCAAGCCGCCGAGTTATTTGCCCTGACAAGAGCATGTATTTTGGCTAAGGGTAAGTCTGCTACCATTCATACAGACAGTTCCTACGCATTTAATGTGGTCCATGATTTTGCAATGTTGTGGAAAAATTGTGGATTTCTCACATCCACTGGTAAACCAATTGCACATAATGCTTTGATTAACAACCTGCTAGAGGCAATATTATTGCCTTCCAAACTAGCAGTGTGCAAATGCCAAGCTCATACTAAAAGCTCTGATCCTGTGTCCATAGGGAATGCGACTGCTGATCTCGCTGCCAAAGCAGCGGCTGTCTCCCCTTCCTCTCCTGCTTTGTCTATGCTGTCTCTCTCATCTGCAGATTCCCATGTAACTCCTCCTCTGTCTCTCAAAGACATTGCTGATCTGCAAGAGACTGCTCCCCCTTCTGAGAAGAGAAGATGGAAGAGAAACTGTTTATTTCATACTCAACACAACCTGTGGTTAGGGCCTAATGACAAACCAGTGTTACCTCGTTCATGTTTTCATTATGCTTTCAAACTAGCACATGGACCAGATCATATCTCAAAAACGGGGGTGGTAGATGATGTCAATAGGTATTGGTATGCACCAGGGTTCACTGTGTTTGCAGAGCAGAGCTGTGCCAAATGCATCATCTGTATGCAGAACAACATTGGTAAGGGGATAAAAATGAAAATGTCAGCACATCCTAGACCAGAGTCTCCTTGGGAACATGTTATGATGGATTTCATTGAGCTTACACCATGTGAGGGTTACAAGTATTGCCTTGTGTTAACTGATGTGTTTTCAAAATAGACAGAGGTGTTTCCTTGCAAGCATGCCTCAGCATTCGCTGTAGCAAAGAGCCTACTGCGAGACATAATCCCCAGGTGGGGGTTGCCTACGAAGCTCTCTTCAGATAGAGGGAGCTATTTTGTCAATAATGTGATTCAAGAGATTTGTAACAGTTTACAGATTGACCTCAGAACGCACTGCAGTTACAGCGTGGAACAGTGTCCGGTGGCGTGGACAGATCCTGCTTACCACACAGACGGCGATTAAGGTAGCTGAAAGGGAGTCGTGGATCCATGCGAGCCACTGCAGGTGTGTTCCAGGCCCAGGTCCAGGAGAAGAAAGTGACCCACCAAGGGGTCCCAACGGCCAAGATGATCAACCAGCTGCCTCTACAACTAGAGCGAAAGCTCACAATCTGGTCTCCTCAGATGAGGAGTCAGGGGAGGAGTGATCTGTACTACATTGCCAAGATTGTTGTTATCATAACAACTTTGAGCACAGCACCCACTGCCTCACATACACATGCACCACACACTCTGGAGCTGAACCCGAACTCAAGTCATTCATTTCCAGAAGATAAGACATTGGGATTGCGACCGAAAAGACAGAACAATTTGTCAACCACAATAGTGTATAATTTGTAATAATTGTAAAATGTCTTACAAGGTGTTTAAACAATGTTACTGATTTGCCTATTACTGCATTGATGCTGAATGACAAAGTTGAATCAGATAACCAGTCAGTTAATTATCTTGATGAAATTTGTGCCATTCGTGATGAAGACTTAAAATGTTTTGAGACATGAGCTGGTACATGTTTCCAGATTTGAATGTATGGATTTTTCCTCTCAGAAGAGGTTTTTTTTCACCTTCAGAAAATACCTGGAAAAGATTGTTAGATTAGTAAATCATGCCATCTTTTACCTAGCTTCCGTCAAATTGAGGCTAGGAGGTTTGGTGTTCATGGTTTTACATGTGGAGTAGAATTTATCCCAAAATTTTTAAATAGTAATTCAAACATCTAATTAGATGTAGTTTTTTAAATCTGACTCCACCTAGTGGAGCAAGGAAAAAGGGATAACTTCTTTTCCATGTGTTTAGATTAGGGTTTTTATGCAGGAACAAATAATTTTTTTCTCATTATGTTTGGTTAGGCAGGGGACTAGGCCCCCCGAACCTAGCCAAAAACAGACAGCGGCGGAATTGCAAAGTTCCGAGGGCACGTTAAAGACGTGATATAGTGCTGGGGAGAAGACTGAAGGCCCCCGTGTCTGATGAAGTATGAATGGACATACTGCCGTGGTACCGTCTAGTCAGTGTAGCTGTTGCATGTAAGTGTGCAGGCAGTACGTGGTACGTGGATGACAGTCCACACCTAGCAGAGGGGCGTAAGAGACGACCTCTGTGAACAGGCAAGGCTGGTGAAAACGGTCAAAGTTTCTATACCCATAGCAAAGTGGGATAGGGATCAGACCGTCGGTTTCTAAACGGGTGGTTAACAGCTACTATGGGGTCCTGATTAGATGCAGGACTGGAGATCGCTATCGACTGGGTCACCGGCCGGTCGGATCGCAGAGGGTAATAAGACCATGAGAGATGGCCGCCACATCCGGCTCAATGTACAGTCAAGCCACTATAAGCTGAAACCGAATGAGTTAGTAAGCGAGTAGTGCTTTCTGTGATCAGTGTTTTTGAAAAGAAAGCATTGGGAAGCAGAAAAGGCTGAAATGTCCTTTCACTCAGAGGAATCTGGGGAAAGGAATTCAGCGGAAAGGGATCTAGCCTGGAGCTGCGCCCCAGAGAGAGGGAGGCTTGAAGGATCTAAGTGTTTATATCTAAATTTCTTTTAAATTACATTTTGTTATGTGGATGTCGAATCCACAAAACCGGGGGATTGTGAATGAAATTTAATTACCACTGTCCCCTGCTTGGTGAAACCCTTTGATGTAGAGTTCCTGAGTTAAAATTAGTTAGACAACTGTTTCTCTTGTCTGAAGGAACTGGCTATAAACTGCGAAGAGTACCGAAGCAGATGTTGGTTTATAACCCTAATAACCCTAGGAATAATAATCTGGCTAGGCTCTCATCAGAATTCTTCCTGTGCCCTCCATTGTAAGAATTCCTTTGATGTTTTAATTTGGTGGACAGTTTCAAAACCCCCAAAACTGTATTTAACCAATGAGAATGATTTCCTGTGATGTCATAGTTTTGTCTATTTAATGAATTACTCAACAGAAATTGGGGTTCTGTCTGATCAGCTACTTTGACCGGATAGCACCCTTCTGCAGAAGTTTTCTTAAATGAATAAACGAACAATCCTTTGTTAACGGCTTAACCTAACCTCGTGGTTGATCACTCTTATTTCTTAAAATCTAAATTTAGCAAACTTAGATTCGGAAATTCCTTAACAGCACTCACAAGACTAAACTTGCTAATTTCAGGTTTGAGAGGGCAGGCATATAATGGGACAGCTAACATGACAGGGAAGAATTTAGGGGCACAGGCACTTCTGAAGAAACATCAGCCCTTAGCTCTGTACCTCCATTGTGGTGCAGACTGTATTAATCTGGTTACTCATGCAGCCTGTACATCTTCTACTCTAATTCATGATTCCTTACAGTGGGTGCATGAGCTGGGAAATCTGTCCAACCAGTCAGGGAAATTTAAGGCAGTTTTCGAGGGCATAGCAACATCAGAAAGTGTACCTCACAAAGTGCTTAGGCCTTTATGCCCAACAAGGTGGACAGTAAGGCACCAGGCCCTTAGATCAGTCATTGACCAGTATGAGCCTGAGCTGGCTAGTCTAGAAGAGATGGGCTCAGGTTCAACAAACACAGCAGCAAAGGCAAATGGTTTGTTGGAAAGGTTTAGAAAGGGAAAAACTGCTAGGCCTTCTCCTTGCATCAGAGGTAATGGGTGAACTGGAATGTCTCAATAAGTCTTTCTAACAGTGGACACAAACAGTCGGGGGGATGCAGGCAGCTGTGGAATGTGTAAGAAGCACACTCCAACAGAAAAGGGATGATGAAGCCTTCCAAAATGGGTCTGAAAAGGCTGTAGATGGGGATTGGGGGTGGCGGGGGGGGGGGGGGGGGGGGGGTAGCAGAAGCAGCAAAAAAAAAGTAAAGGGAGCAGCAAAAGTCCTATGTCCCCCCAAAAGTTGAAATGAAACCTATGCCCTTGGTTATGACCCTAGCTCGTAGGGCCACAACACAAAGGATTTCAAACACAAAAAGGCAATTTACAAAATGTTTTTATTAAAATATCAAAATAGAGAGACATAAAAAGGACAAAGACACAACAAACTGGTTTTTACAGACTAACAGACAGTGAAACACGACAGCCAGCGGTTTTGTACTAGACAGCGTTGGAACCACGGTAACCAACCTTCCCGAATTGAGAACAATTCCAAAGTCTCCACAAAACCCCGGTCAATTTGCCTCCAGTCTCCTCTGCCTCCGGATGTCCTCTGTTGTAACGAGTCTCCGTGCTTACACATACTTACTTAAAAATATCACACGTGCACATCAAACAAAAGTACTCCTGTGGTAGGGGGGCGTAGTTTTAGGCGCTTCTGGCAAGAGAGAGAGAGAACTCGTGTGGTTTGTGGAGCCGGCACAGCTGTCGGAAATCATGCAATTGGTGACGAATGATTGTGTTATTGATTGTATCGATTAATCAATTGTTTTGATTGTTCGATAGTGAGCCTGAGAGCATAAAAAAGCCATCTGGGAGTTCTGCAGGAAGAAGGCGGAAGACTGTCTCGTTGTCTGTATGTCTTTCTGTGAGTAAGTGTGTAAACTCTTATGAGAAACGTGAAAATGACAAAAAAAACTCACACTTAAAAAGTCTTGGACTCTGTCTCTGCACACGAGCGGTGGTGCTCACTTCGCCACAACGCCATAAAACACAAATGGCTTTCCCAAGCGACAGAATACAACAGCAAAGTAGCCAAAAACTAACAAGCAGCTTACTACCGAAACGTTCCTTCTGGAAACACAAAGCGGCATTCAAAAGATGTGAATATGCTTAGAAAGCAGTCTAAACAGTCTTCCGAATGGGGAATCACACAGAAGCACAATCAGCAAACGTGTACCCCTACACCACGGCAACAGCCACGACAAAATTAAGCGTGGCATAATACCCAAAACAAACACCACAATGCTATTTTAAAATAAGCTCCAGCACAGCAGCAAAAGCTGGCAACGTGAATGAAGTTAACCAAATGTAAAATGAACCAACCTCGAGCTACATGGGCCTCCAATACATGGGGCCATTCTGCCGAATCGGTGCCTTTTCTGTCCCCAGGACATTACATGCATAAATATGCGTGAAAAGCATCTGTATAATACATTATATTATCAAGCAAAGTGTCGTGCACTTTGTTCCAATTGCAATTTGAAGATACATCATGTAAAACCTTAATAAAAACTACCTAGAACACTGAAAAAATAGGATTGTAGCCCGTCCCCACTCTCTAACACTACACTTCACCATGAAATATAATGAGAATCCATCAGAAATCTTTTTGTATTATTGTGTGACTCTGTCCAATTTATACATGAATTTTCGATGAGAAAATACATTTTATAATACGTCAGTTGAAATACACATTTTAGTCATGTCCCCAGGTTTTCACTCAGTCCTGTTACCCTGACACATTCCCCCCTTTAAAAATTTGGGACATTCCACAAGACACATGATCAACAGGAATTGGCATCATTTGAGTCTCCTGAAGGCCATGGGAAGACCAAAAGTAAGTTCTCTCTCTATTTTCTGTTTTCGGGACCTCACCAAAATTAATTGTTTTGACGCACAAACTAACTACGGCAGATAATACATCGATAAGAGAACACAAGGGTGAAAAGAAGGTACGCGTTTGTTTTGATATTTAGTGTATTTTCTATGTTTTATTATCTTATAAACCAAAAAGTTTCGTTATTTTAACTCAGTGAAGAATCTTGGCGCACGATAAAGTTGACGTCATGAGTCATGCATTATGATAATCCGCTTTTGGATCTTTGTAGACCAATGTTACTAGTAAAATGGGGGGTTTACGACAAAGTGGATAACTGCATTGAGTAAAACCGGAATCCTCCCAAATCTGGAACACGGGAAGAAAAATACCTGTTCCAGGTTTTATTCAGTGCAGTTATCCAGTCCAGGTTGCCATACCAACCAGGGATAGCTCCTATGTTGTGAGAAAGTTGTGCTTCATCGGATTTGCTTTGTAGTTGTGTCAATGACCTTCAACATGCACTTATTGTACGTCGCTTTGGATAAAAGCGTCTGCCAAACATTACATTTACATTACAGGCATTTAGCAGACGCTCGTATCCAGAGCGACTTACACATCTTATGACATTTATCCATTCATACAGCTGGATATATACTGAAGCAATTCAGGTTAAGTTCCTTGCTCAAGGGTACAACGGCAGTATTCTACCTGGGAATTGAACCTGCAACCTTTCGGTTACAAGTCCAGTTCCTTAACCATTATACAACACTGCAATGTAAACAACTGTAATGTAACAAACTTCCCGAGCTCCATTTAATCCACCAACTACGTCATAACAAAACAAAAAAATCTAACTACGGCTTGTTGTATTTCTACACAGTAGCCTATCCGAAAATAGTTACACTATTTTTTTTACAACAGCCATACCACCATGCAATCTGCTCCTGCTGAATGACTGAAACTAATAATAATATAAATAATAATAATAAACTTTATTTATATAGCACCTTTCATATCATAAAATGCAGCTCAAAGTGCTTTACAAGAGAAACAATAGAAATAAATAACACAGGTATTAAAATAAGAATAGTAATAAAAATGTATAATGATAATAGTATAAATTAAATACATTTATAAAATAAAATAATAAAAATAAAATAATAATAGTAATAAAATAAATTGATAATGATATAAACAATACTAAAATATAAAAAGCATAAAACAAGTATACAAAATATAAAAATATATAAAATAATAACAATGGTGTTAAAATAAAAAGGTGGAATTGATTGAAAGCAAGGTCATAAAAATGGGGTTTGAGCTGTTTTTAAAAACTATCAACAGAGGTTGCTTGTCTTATTTGTAATGGAAGTTTGTTCCAAACCTTTGGTGCATAAGAACAGAAAGCTGCTTCACCATACCTTTTGTAATTCATTTTTGAGGCATTGAGCAAGCCAGCACTAGATGATCTAAGGGAACGGTTTGTAGCATACTTCGATAAGCAATCAGAGGCATGAAGGTGCTAAACCATTTAGGGCCTTATAAACAAGTAAAGTAATTTTTAAATCAATCCTCAACATTACAGGGAGCCAGTGCAATGAGGCTAGAACTGGTGTAACATGTTCTTTTTTCCTGGTTTTTGTAAAAATTCTGGCTGCTGCATTTTGTACAAGTTGCAGCCTATCAACAGTTTTTTTAGGTAATCCAGTAAAGAGTGCATTGCAATAATCTAGGCGAGAGAATACAAAGGCATGGGTCAACTTTTTGACATCATCCAGTGAGAGGTAGGAACTAACTCTTGCAATATTTCCTAACTGAAAAAAGCCAATCTTTGTAACATTGTTGACATGTGATTTAAAATCCAAAATCAAGACTAACACCCATGTTTTTTACTTCAGGCTTATTCTGTAGAGCCAGACTTCCAAATTTGCTTAATATCATTTCTCTCTGTGCATTTGTGCCAATTATAAAACTTTCTGTTTTATCTTCATTTAGTTTGAGGAAATCTTTACTCATCCAATGCCGGATAGGCAATTTATCAAGGGATTTAGGGCATCAGTATCATCTGGCGCCACAGATAAATATAACTGTCTTTAGGGCATCAGTATCATCTGGCGCTACAGATAAATATAACAGAGTGTCTTTAGAGCATCAGTATCATCTGGCGCTACAGATAAATATAACCGAGTGTCTTTAGGGCATCAGTATCATCTGGCGCTACAGATAAATATAACCGAGTGTCTTTAGGGCATCAGTATCATCTGGCGCTACAGATAAATATAACCGAGTGTTTTTAGGGGATCAGTATCATCTGGCGCTACAGATAAATATAACCGAGTGTTTTTAGGGCATCAGTATCATCTGGCGCAACAGATAAATATAACCGAGTGTCTTTAGGGCATCAGTATCATCTGGCGCTACAGATAAATATAACTGAGTGTCTTTAGAGCATCAGTATCATCTGGCGCTACAGATAAATATAACCGAGTGTTTTTAGGGCATCAGTATCATCTGGCGCTACAGATAAATATAACTGACTGTCTTTAGAGCATCAGTATCATCTGGCGCTACAGATAAATATAACCGAGTGTCTTTAGGGCATCAGTATCATCTGGCGCTACAGATAAATATAACCGAGTGTCTTTAGGGCATCAGTATCATCTGGCGCTACAGATAAATATAACTGAGTGTCTTTAGAGCATCAGTATCATCTGGCGCTACAGATAAATATAACCGAGTGTTTTTAGGGCATCAGTATCATCTGGCGCTACAGATAAATATAACTGACTGTCTTTAGTGCATCAGTATCATCTGGCGCTACAGATAAATATAACCGAGTGTTTTTAGGGCATCAGTATCATCTGGCGCTACAGATAAATATAACTGACTGTCTTTAGAGCATCAGTATCATCTGGCGCTACAGATAAATATAACCGAGTGTCTTTAGGGCATCAGTATCATCTGGCGCTACAGATAAATATAACCGAGTGTCTTTAGGGCATCAGTATCATCTGGCGCTACAGATAAATATAACTGAGTGTCTTTAGAGCATCAGTATCATCTGGCGCTACAGATAAATATAACCGAGTGTTTTTAGGGCATCAGTATCATCTGGTGCTACAGATAAATATAACTGACTGTCTTTAGAGCATCAGTATCATCTGGCGCTACAGATAAATATAACCGAGTGTTTTTAGGGCATCAGTATCATCTGGCGCTACAGATAAATATAACTGACTGTCTTTAGAGCATCAGTATCATCTGGCGCTACAGATAAATATAACCGAGTGTCTTTAGGGCATCAGTATCATCTGGCGCTACAGATAAATATAACTGAGTGTCTTTAGAGCATCAGTATCATCTGGCGCTACAGATAAATATAACCGAGTGTCTTTAGGGCATCAGTATCATCTGGCGCTACAGATAAATATAACCGAGTGTCTTTAGGGCATCAGTATCATCTGGCGCTACAGATAAATATAACTGAGTGTCTTTAGAGCATCAGTATCATCTGGCGCTACAGATAAATATAACCGAGTGTTTTTAGGGCATCAGTATCATCTGGCGCTACAGATAAATATAACTGACTGTCTTTAGTGCATCAGTATCATCTGGCGCTACAGATAAATATAACCGAGTGTTTTTAGGGCATCAGTATCATCTGGCGCTACAGATAAATATAACTGACTGTCTTTAGAGCATCAGTATCATCTGGCGCTACAGATAAATATAACCGAGTGTCTTTAGGGCATCAGTATCATCTGGCGCTACAGATAAATATAACCGAGTGTCTTTAGGGCATCAGTATCATCTGGCGCTACAGATAAATATAACTGAGTGTCTTTAGAGCATCAGTATCATCTGGCACTACAGATAAATATAACCGAGTGTTTTTAGGGCATCAGTATCATCTGGTGCTACAGATAAATATAACTGACTGTCTTTAGAGCATCAGTATCATCTGGCGCTACAGATAAATATAACCGAGTGTTTTTAGGGCATCAGTATCATCTGGCGCTACAGATAAATATAACTGACTGTCTTTAGAGCATCAGTATCATCTGGCGCTACAGATAAATATAACCGAGTGTCTTTAGGGCATCAGTATCATCTGGCGCTACAGATAAATATAACTGAGTGTCTTTAGAGCATCAGTATCATCTGGCGCTACAGATAAATATAACCGAGTGTTTTTAGGGTATCAGTATCATCTGGCGCTACAGATAAATATAACTGACTGTCTTTAGAGCATCAGTATCATCTGGCGCTACAGATAAATATAACCGAGTGTTTTTAGGGCATCAGTATCATCTGGCGCTACAGATAAATATAACTGACTGTCTTTAGAGCATCAGTATCATCTGGCGCTACAGATAAATATAACCGAGTATCTTTAGGGCATCAGTATCATCTGGCGCTACAGCTAAATATAACCGAGTGTCTTTAGGGCATCAGTATCCTCTGGCGCTACAGATAAATATAACCGAGTGTCTTTAGGGCATCAGTATCATCTGGCGCTACAGATAAATATAACTGAGTGTTTTTAGGGCATCAGTATCATCTGGCGCTACAGATAAATATAACCGAGTGTCTTTAGGGCATCAGTATCATCTGGCGCTACAGCTAAATATAACCGAGTGTCTTTAGGGCATCAGTATCCTCTGGCGCTACAGATAAATATAACCGAGTGTCTTTACGGCATCAGTATCATCTGGCGCTACAGATAAATATAACCGAGTGTTTTTAGGGCATCAGTATCATCTGGCGCTACAGATAAATATAACCGAGTGTCTTTAGGGCATCAGTATCATCTGGCGCTACAGATAAATATAACTGAGTGTCTTTAGAGCATCAGTATCATCTGGCGCTACAGATAAATATAACCGAGTGTCTTTAGGGCATCAGTATCATCTGGCGCTACAGATAAATATAACCGAGTGTCTTTAGGGCATCAGTATCATCTGGCGCTACAGATAAATATAACTGAGTGTCTTTAGAGCATCAGTATCATCTGGCGCTACAGATAAATATAACCGAGTGTTTTTAGGGCATCAGTATCATCTGGCGCTACAGATAAATATAACTGACTGTCTTTAGTGCATCAGTATCATCTGGCGCTACAGATAAATATAACCGAGTGTTTTTAGGGCATCAGTATCATCTGGCGCTACAGATAAATATAACTGACTGTCTTTAGAGCATCAGTATCATCTGGCGCTACAGATAAATATAACCGAGTGTCTTTAGGGCATCAGTATCATCTGGCGCTACAGATAAATATAACCGAGTGTCTTTAGGGCATCAGTATCATCTGGCGCTACAGATAAATATAACTGAGTGTCTTTAGAGCATCAGTATCATCTGGCGCTACAGATAAATATAACCGAGTGTCTTTAGGGCATCAGTATCATCTGGCGCTACAGATAAATATAACCGAGTGTCTTTAGGGCATCAGTATCATCTGGCGCTACAGATAAATATAACTGAGTGTCTTTAGAGCATCAGTATCATCTGGCGCTACAGATAAATATAACCGAGTGTTTTTAGGGCATCAGTATCATCTGGCGCTACAGATAAATATAACTGACTGTCTTTAGTGCATCAGTATCATCTGGCGCTACAGATAAATATAACCGAGTGTTTTTAGGGCATCAGTATCATCTGGCGCTACAGATAAATATAACTGACTGTCTTTAGAGCATCAGTATCATCTGGCGCTACAGATAAATATAACCGAGTGTCTTTAGGGCATCAGTATCATCTGGCGCTACAGATAAATATAACCGAGTGTCTTTAGGGCATCAGTATCATCTGGCGCTACAGATAAATATAACTGAGTGTCTTTAGAGCATCAGTATCATCTGGCGCTACAGATAAATATAACCGAGTGTTTTTAGGGCATCAGTATCATCTGGTGCTACAGATAAATATAACTGACTGTCTTTAGAGCATCAGTATCATCTGGCGCTACAGATAAATATAACCGAGTGTTTTTAGGGCATCAGTATCATCTGGCGCTACAGATAAATATAACTGACTGTCTTTAGAGCATCAGTATCATCTGGCGCTACAGATAAATATAACCGAGTGTCTTTAGGGCATCAGTATCATCTGGCGCTACAGATAAATATAACTGAGTGTCTTTAGAGCATCAGTATCATCTGGCGCTACAGATAAATATAACCGAGTGTCTTTAGGGCATCAGTATCATCTGGCGCTACAGATAAATATAACCGAGTGTCTTTAGGGCATCAGTATCATCTGGCGCTACAGATAAATATAACTGAGTGTCTTTAGAGCATCAGTATCATCTGGCGCTACAGATAAATATAACCGAGTGTTTTTAGGGCATCAGTATCATCTGGCGCTACAGATAAATATAACTGACTGTCTTTAGTGCATCAGTATCATCTGGCGCTACAGATAAATATAACCGAGTGTTTTTAGGGCATCAGTATCATCTGGCGCTACAGATAAATATAACTGACTGTCTTTAGAGCATCAGTATCTGTCATGGTTTAACTCCCCTTTCCTCTAAATTCCACGCCTCACATATTTTCTCTATCGGATTTGTTCCCCGCATTCCCGTGCGGGATTTTCCTTTCGCCAGGTGATTAGTTGGTTCACCTGTCGTCCGCGTCAGGAGGTACTTATATCCCTGAGTTCCGCTTCCTGACGCTTCGTTATCACTTCGTACCTGCACGAATGTTTTAGGTCGTTGTCTGTTTTCTCTGCACGCAAGTATCTAAAGATTTTGTTCTTTATTCGCGTAACAGAGCCTTGCAAATAATCACTTAGAAGCTCAGGGAGTATTGTTTGTATTTCTCCCTTTCCTCTTCTCCTTCCTACTCCCGCTCTCTGTGTTGTGTGAGGGTGTGAGTGTTATTTTACTTTCATTTCTTTCACCAGCTATCGGGCGTATTAGTCAAGTTCCGAAGGTGTCTTTCGGTTTTGCTGTGCTATCCCTATCAGTTTAGTTCGCCCGTGTTTACGTGGCGATTTCGTTTATCAAGGGTGTTTTTTGGTTTTCGGCTACGGCTGGGAAGTTCTTCCACATTGTTTATTCTCTGTTCGCATTTGGCTCATCGTTGTACCACTACAACGCCCTGACAGTATAACGAAGCCATTATGGATGAGTCAGCGAATGTATCTCCTGCTCAACAAGGAGATAATCCCTCTGAGGAGAGTATCTCCGCTCTCCGCATACAGCAGCAGGCACTTACCGGTCAAGTGCAAAGTCTGACAAACCAGTTGCGGGTCCAGGAGGGTTGGTTTCGGGAATTGGCGGAGAGTATGCGGCTACTCACGGGCGCACAACAAACGCCTCCTCCGGCAGTTCAAGTCTCTCTCCCCCCAGGTTCCGCGATTCTTAAAGAACCTAAATTACAGCTGCCCCTCCGTTATGACGGTCGGGTTGGCAAGTGTCGGGGGTTTCTCGCGCAGTGCATTATATTTTTTAAAGCCCAGTCAACACGGTTCGTTACCCAAGAGTCCCGGGTGGCTTTTATTTTATCTCTTCTCACCGGTCCCGCTCTTGACTGGGCTACCCCCTTAATTATGAACAGCTCTCCCACGCTTAGCACGGCCAAATCGCTAATGGACGTTATGGAGACAGTTTTCGACCAGCAGATTTCGGGCCAGGAGGCAGCAAGGCGCCTGGTTCGCTTCCGTCAGGGTAACGAAACAGTGGCTGATTTTTCCATCAGGTTTCGTGCCCTGGCGGGCGAGACAGGTTGGCCAGAGGCTCCTCTTATCACTCAGTTCATTGAATCTTTGAGTGATCCTATTCAGGATGCCCTGGCGGTATTGGAGCCTTGTGAAACACTGGATGCGTTAGTAGCCACGGCTATCCGTATTGATAACCGTGTTAGAGATCGGGCTCGCATTAAGACAGGCAAGAGAGAGTGCACCGCTACTGCTCCCTTTACACCGTTTACCGTGCCCATTCCGCCTCTAGCCGCTTCCACTTCACGTGGCTATGAGGAGCCTATGCAGGTAGATGGTGCGTCCTACTGTTCTCCCAGAGATTCCTCGTCCACGGTGGGTTGGTGTCGCTACTGTAAGCGCCAGGGACATACCATCAACCATTGTCCTAAGCGATCGGGAAAAGGTCCGTCTCGTTAGAGGAACCGGGACCCCTAGCGAGACAAAATGACATTACATCTCGGACTCTACTCCCAGTGAGGATAATGAGGCAACAGCGCCCTCTACTGGCAGAAGCTTTTATTGACTCTGGGGCGGTTGGGTGTTTTATGGATTCACGGTGGGCTAGAGAACATCGCTTTCCCATCCGCAAACTTTCCCATTCGCGCCACATCACCGCTCTTGATGGCCGACCGTTGGGAGGAGGTGTGATTAAAGAGATCACCGCTCCTCTCACGATGATCATTGCTCATGAAAATCACACCGAGACTATTCAGTTCTTTCTAGTGGATTCGCCCTCTTATCCCATTGTATTGGGCCATTCTTGGTTGGTGGAGCACAATCCACATATTAAATGGGGGAGGGGCGAATTTAGTGTCCTTCAGTGGGGGTCTCGGTGCACTACCCAGGGCCACGTTCCTCTATCTGTGGGGTCGAGGGGAGATTCAGGAGCTACTGACTGCAGCTCCGACTCAGAGACAGAGGAGAGTATTATTGGCTCGGATTCTCAAGACTCCGTCCTGGGATCGGAGGTTGAGGATGAGAGTCTGGAATGGGACTCTCGCGCTGATAGTCTGTCTGGTTGGGAGGAGAGTTCTCAGGAGGAGTTTTCTGACACTGATATTCGGTGGTCACCTTCTCTCTCTCCCTCTTCCAAGACGGGGAGGGTTAACTTGGCAGGGTCGTTAGAATTCCCATTACCTCCTAACGTTCCTTCCAAGTACGCTAGTCTGGCTGAGGTTTTCAGCAAACAAAGAGCCACCACCCTCCCCCTTCACCGCCCGTACGATTGCGCCATTGAACTGCATCCGGGTACCAGCCCTACCAGAGGCAGTTTATACTCCTTGTCTGCTCCCGAGAGCGCGGCCATGAAGGAGTATGTCGAGGAGGCGCTGGCTAACGGCTTCATCAGACCCTCCACCTCTCCTGCTGGGGCGGGGTTTTTTTTTGTAAAGAAAAAGGACGGGGGTCTGAGACCATGTATCGATTACCGCTCGCTTAACGCCATCACTATAAAAAATAGGTACCCACTTCCCCTGATGAATTCGGCATTTGAACGCCTCCAGGGGGCAGTGATTTTTTCTAAACTCGACCTCCGCAACGCCTATAACCTGGTGCGTATGCGTGAGGGCGATGAGTGGAAAACCGCGTTTAACACGCATAGCGGCCACTACGAGTACCAGGTCATGCCTTTCGGTCTCTCTAGCGCCCCCTCTGTGTTTCAGGCGTTGGTAAACGACGTACTGCGGGAGATGCTAGACAAATTTGTTTTCGTCTACTTAGACGATATTCTAATTTTTTCCGCAGACCTGCAAACGCACATCGAGCATGTTAAACAGGTTCTGAAGGCCCTCCTACAGGCTAAACTGTTTGTGAAAGCGGAGAAGTGCTCGTTTCACGTCAGCACCATCTCCTTTTTAGGGTTTATCGTGTCGGAGGGCAAGGTTCACATGGATCCTGATAAAGTCTCTGCAGTGCTTGATTGGCCCACTCCTCGTTCTGTGAAGCAGGTTCAGCGCTTTCTAGGGTTCGCCAATTTTTATCGGCGGTTCATTAGGAATTTTAGCAAGCTCGCCGCACCCATTACCGCCCTTACAAAAAAGACTACTGCAGGGCAATTTCAGTGGAGTTCCAGAGCGGATTCCGCATTTAGGGAGTTAAAGGGGAGGTTCAGCTCTCAGCCCATTTTGGTTACGCCCAATCCCTCCCTTCCGTTTGTCGTGGAGGTTGACGCCTCCGAGTTGGGAGCAGGTGCCATTCTGTCCCAGCACTCTCCCATCGATCGCAAGTTGCACCCCTGTGCATATTTCTCTCGGTCCCTTACTCCGGCTGAGAGGAATTACGATGTAGGGGATCGGGAGCTGCTGGCTGTCAAATTAGCTCTGGAGGAGTGGCGGCATTGGTTAGAGGGGGCTGAACACCCTTTTACGGTCTGGACGGACCACAAAAATTTGGAATACATCCAGCAGGCCAAAAGACGCAATTCTCGGCAGGCGCGCTGGTCATTGTTTTTCACCCGTTTTAATTTTCTACTTACTTATCGGCCCGGGTCTAAAAACATTAAACCTGATGCACTTTCCCGTATCTTTGATCAGTCCGACAGTTCCGTCTCCCCGGAGTCCATTTTGCCAGGCGCTCAGATTGTAGCCCCGGTATTTTGGGACATCGAAGTAGCGGTTCAGAACGCTTTGCGACGGAATCCGGATCCTGGTGGTGGCCCTGCCAGTTGCCTTTTCGTGGCGCCCAATGTGAGGTCTCAAGTGCTCCAGTGGGGTCATTCCTCACAAATCACCGCTCACCCAGGCGTTCACCGTACCAAGGAGTTTCTCTCCAGACGTTTCTGGTGGCCTGGTATGGAGAGAGATGTCCGCAAGTTTGTCGCTGCTTGTCCCATTTGTGCTCGGAACAAGGGTTCTCGGCGTTCACCCGCGGGGTTGTTACGTCCTCTGCCTGTCCCCAGTCGACCATGGAGTCACATCGCTCTTGATTTTGTGACTGGGTTACCCGCTTCTCAGGGAAACACTGTTATCCTGGTAATTGTGGACAGGTTTTCTAAGGCGGCACATTTCCTAGCTTTGGCTAAACTGCCTTCTGCACCTGAGACGGCCCAGTTATTAGTAGAGCACGTGTTTAGGCTTCACGGGTTGCCTCGCGACGTGGTTTCTGACCGTGGCCCCCAGTTCATCGCCAAGTTTTGGCGGTCTTTTTGCACACAGTTGGGGGCGTCCGTTAGTCTGTCTTCTGGGTTCCATCCACAGACTAACGGACAAACTGAACGCACTAACCAAACGCTGGAGAACACTCTGCGCTGCTTGGCAGCCTCTAACCCCACTTCGTGGAGTCGGTACCTCCCTTGGGCTGAATACGCCCACAATACCCTGCGTAATGCCTCCACGGGTCTTTCTCCGTTTGAGGCCCAGGTAGGGTATCTGCCTCCGCTTTTTCCGGAGCTGGAGAAAAATGTGGAGGTCCCGTCTGCCGGCTCATTTGTCCGGAGGTGTCGTGCAGTGTGGAGGAGAGTGCGCAATTCCCTTTTGAAAGCGTCTGCTACTCAGAAAATTTCCGCCGACAAGCATCGTCGCGCGGCTCCCTCTTATCGGGTGGGCCAGCGGGTATGGCTTTCCACGCGGGATTTGCCTCTGCGGGTCGAGTCTAAAAAACTCGCCCCACGCTACATTGGTCCTTTCAAGATTGTTCACAAGATTAATCCCGTTACTGTTCGTCTCCAGTTGCCGCGCTCCATGCGCGTTCACCCCACCTTCCACGTTTCTCGACTAAAGCCGGTACTAGTCAGTGCTTTGTCTCCGGCCGAGAGACCCCCCCCCCTCCTCGGATGGTCGGGGGGGGCCCGGTTTACACGGTTCACCGCATTTTGGCGGAGAGACGGGTAGGCCGTGGTTTCCAGTTTCTGGTGGATTGGGAGGGCTATGGTCCTGAGGAGCGTTGCTGGGTTCCTTCTAGAGATATCTTGGATCCCCAGCTTATCAGGAATTTCCGTAATAATCGAGCTGAGGGATCGCCTGGAGTCGTCCCTTAGGGAGGGGGTCCTGTCATGGTTTAACTCCCCTTTCCTCTAAATTCCACGCCTCACATATTTTCTCTATCGGATTTGTTCCCCGCATTCCCGTGCGGGATTTTCCTTTCGCCAGGTGATTAGTTGGTTCACCTGTCGTCCGCGTCAGGAGGTACTTATATCCCTGAGTTCCGCTTCCTGACGCTTCGTTATCACTTCGTACCTGCACGAATGTTTTAGGTCGTTGTCTGTTTTCTCTGCACGCAAGTATCTAAAGATTTTGTTCTTTATTCGCGTAACAGAGCCTTGCAAATAATCACTTAGAAGCTCAGGGAGTATTGTTTGTATTTCTCCCTTTCCTCTTCTCCTTCCTACTCCCGCTCTCTGTGTTGTGTGAGGGTGTGAGTGTTATTTTACTTTCATTTCTTTCACCAGCTATCGGGCGTATTAGTCAAGTTCCGAAGGTGTCTTTCGGTTTTGCTGTGCTATCCCTATCAGTTTAGTTCGCCCGTGTTTACGTGGCGATTTCGTTTATCAAGGGTGTTTTTTGGTTTTCGGCTACGGCTGGGAAGTTCTTCCACATTGTTTATTCTCTGTTCGCATTTGGCTCATCGTTGTACCACTACAACGCCCTGACAGTATCATCTGGCGCTACAGATAAATATAACCGAGTGTCTTTAGGGCATCAGTATCATCTGGCGCTACAGATAAATATAACCGAGTGTTTTTAGGGCATCAGTATCATCTGGTGCTACAGATAAATATAACTGACTGTCTTTAGAGCATCAGTATCATCTGGCGCTACAGATAAATATAACCGAGTGTTTTTAGGGCATCAGTATCATCTGGCGCTACAGATAAATATAACTGACTGTCTTTAGAGCATCAGTATCATCTGGCGCTACAGATAAATATAACCGAGTGTCTTTAGGGCATCAGTATCATCTGGCGCTACAGATAAATATAACTGAGTGTCTTTAGAGCATCAGTATCATCTGGCGCTACAGATAAATATAACCGAGTGTTTTTAGGGTATCAGTATCATCTGGCGCTACAGATAAATATAACTGACTGTCTTTAGAGCATCAGTATCATCTGGCGCTACAGATAAATATAACCGAGTGTTTTTAGGGCATCAGTATCATCTGGCGCTACAGATAAATATAACTGACTGTCTTTAGAGCATCAGTATCATCTGGCGCTACAGATAAATATAACCGAGTGTCTTTAGGGCATCAGTATCATCTGGCGCTACAGCTAAATATAACCGAGTGTCTTTAGGGCATCAGTATCCTCTGGCGCTACAGATAAATATAACCGAGTGTCTTTAGGGCATCAGTATCATCTGGCGCTACAGATAAATATAACTGAGTGTTTTTAGGGCATCAGTATCATCTGGCGCTACAGATAAATATAACCGAGTGTCTTTAGGGCATCAGTATCATCTGGCGCTACAGCTAAATATAACCGAGTGTCTTTAGGGCATCAGTATCCTCTGGCGCTACAGATAAATATAACCGAGTGTCTTTACGGCATCAGTATCATCTGGCGCTACAGATAAATATAACCGAGTGTTTTTAGGGCATCAGTATCATCTGGCGCTACAGATAAATATAACTGACTGTCTTTAGAGCATCAGTATCATCTGGCGCTACAGATAAATATAACCGAGTGTCTTTAGGGCATCAGTATCATCTGGCGCTACAGATAAATATAACTGAGTGTCTTTAGAGCATCAGTATCATCTGGCGCTACAGATAAATATAACCGAGTGTCTTTAGGGCATCAGTATCATCTGGCGCTACAGATAAATATAACCGAGTGTCTTTAGGGCATCAGTATCATCTGGCGCTACAGATAAATATAACTGAGTGTCTTTAGAGCATCAGTATCATCTGGCGCTACAGATAAATATAACCGAGTGTTTTTAGGGCATCAGTATCATCTGGCGTTACAGATAAATATAACTGACTGTCTTTAGTGCATCAGTATCATCTGGCGCTACAGATAAATATAACCGAGTGTTTTTAGGGCATCAGTATCATCTGGCGCTACAGATAAATATAACTGACTGTCTTTAGAGCATCAGTATCATCTGGCGCTACAGATAAATATAACCGAGTGTCTTTAGGGCATCAGTATCATCTGGCGCTACAGATAAATATAACCGAGTGTCTTTAGGGCATCAGTATCATCTGGCGCTACAGATAAATATAACTGAGTGTCTTTAGAGCATCAGTATCATCTGGCGCTACAGATAAATATAACCGAGTCTCTTTAGGGCATCAGTATCCTCTGGCGCTACAGATAAATATAACCGAGTGTCTTTAGGGCATCAGTATCATCTGGCGTTACAGATAAATATAACTGAGTGTTTTTAGGGCAACAGTATCATCTGGCGCTACAGATAAATATAACCGAGTGTCTTTAGGGCATCAGTATCATCTGGCGCTACAGCTAAATATAACCGAGTGTCTTTAGGGCATCAGTATCCTCTGGCGCTACAGATAAATATAACCGAGTGTCTTTACGGCATCAGTATCATCTGGCGCTACAGATAAATATAACCGAGTGTTTTTAGGGCATCAGTATCATCTGGCGCTACAGATAAATATAACCGAGTGTTTTTAGGGCATCAGTATCATCTGGCGCTACAGATAAATATAACTGACTGTCTTTAGAGCATCAGTATCATCTGGCGCTACAGATAAATATAACCGAATGTCTTTAGGGCATCAGTATCATCTGGCGCTACAGATAAATATAACTGAGTGTCTTTAGAGCATCAGTATCATCTGGCGCTACAGATAAATATAACCGAGTGTTTTTAGGGCATCAGTATCATCTGGCGCTACAGATAAATATAACTGACTGTCTTTAGAGCATCAGTATCATCTGGCGCTACAGATAAATATAACCGAGTGTTTTTAGGGCATCAGTATCATCTGGCGCTACAGCTAAATATAACCGAGTGTCTTTAGGGCATCAGTATCATCTGGCGCTACAGATAAATATAACCGAGTGTTTTTAGGGCATCAGTATCATCTGGCGCTACAGATAAACATAACTGACTGTCTTTAGAGCATCAGTATCATCTGGCGCTACAGATAAATATAACCGAGTGTCTTTAGGGCATCAGTATCATCTGGCGCTACAGCTAAATATAACCGAGTGTCTTTAGGGCATCAGTATCCTCTGGCGCTACAGATAAATATAACCGAGTGTCTTTAGGGCATCAGTATCATCTGGCGCTACAGATAAATATAACTGAGTGTTTTTAGGGCATCAGTATCATCTGGCGCTACAGATAAATATAACCGAGTGTCTTTAGGGCATCAGTATCATCTGGCGCTACAGCTAAATATAACCGAGTGTCTTTAGGGCATCAGTATCCTCTGGCGCTACAGATAAATATAACCGAGTGTCTTTACGGCATCAGTATCATCTGGCGCTACAGATAAATATAACCGAGTGTTTTTAGGGCATCATTATCATCTTGCGCTACAGATAAATATAACTGAGTGTCTTTAGGGCATCAGTATCATCTGGCGCTACAGCTAAATATAACCGAGTGTCTTTAGGGCATCAGTATCCTCTGGCGCTACAGATAAATATAACCGAGTGTCTTTAGGGCATCAGTATCATCTGGCGCTACAGATAAATATAACCGAGTGTCTTTAGGGCATCAGTATCATCTGGCGCTACAGATAAATATAACCGAGTGTCTTTAGGGCATCAGTATCATCTGGCGCTACAGCTAAATATAACCGAGTGTCTTTAGGGCATCAGTATCCTCTGGCGCTACAGATAAATATAACCGAGTGTCTTTAGGGCATCAGTATCATCTGGCGCTACAGATAAATATAACCGAGTGTCTTTAGGGCATCAGTATCATCTGGCGCTACAGCTAAATATAACCGAGTGTCTTTAGGGCATCAGTATCCTCTGGCGCTACAGATAAATATAACCGAGTGTCTTTAGGGCATCAGTATCATCTGGCGCTACAGATAAATATAACCGAGTGTCTTTAGGGCATCAGTATCATCTGGCGCTACAGATAAATATAACCGAGTGTCTTTAGAGCATCAGTATAATCTGGCGCTACAGATAAATATAACAGAGTGTTTTTAGGGCATCAGTATCATCTGGTGCTACAGATAAATATAA
Source organism: Ilyophis sp. 1 JC-2022 (assembly GCA_022702515.1). NCBI lineage: Eukaryota > Metazoa > Chordata > Actinopteri > Anguilliformes > Synaphobranchidae > Ilyophis > Ilyophis sp. 1 JC-2022. Next base: position 24,490 of record JAKUDI010000268.1, on the reverse strand, counting down.
CCGAGTGTTTTTAGGGCATCAGTATCATCTGGTGCTCCAGATAAATATAACCGAGTGTTTTTAGGGCATCAGTATCATCTGGCGCTACAGATAAATATAACTGACTGTCTTTAGAGCATCAGTATCATCTGGCGCTACAGATAAATATAACCGAGTGTCTTTAGGGCATCAGTATCATCTGGCGCTACAGATAAATATAACCGAGTGTTTTTAGGGCATCAGTATCATCTGGTGCTACAGATAAATATAACCGAGTGTTTTTAGGGCATCAGTATCATCTGGCGCTACAGATAAATATAACTGACTGTCTTTAGAGCATCAGTATCATCTGGTGCTACAGATAAATATAACCGAGTGTTTTTAGGGCATCAGTATCATCTGGTGCTACAGATAAATATAACCGAGTGTTTTTAGGGCATCAGTATCATCTGGAGCTACAGATAAATATAACCGAGTGTTTTTAGGGCATCAGTATCATCTGGCGCTACAGATAAATATAACCGAGTGTCTTTAGGGCATCAGTATCATCTGGCGCTACAGATAAATATAACCGAGTGTCTTTAGGGCATCAGTATCATCTGGCGCTACAGATAAATATAACTGAGTGTCTTTAGTGCATCAGTATCATCTGGCGCTACAGATAAATATAACCGAGTGTTTTTAGGGCATCAGTATCATCTGGCGCTACAGATAAATATAACTGAGTGTCTTTAGTGCATCAGTATCATCTGGCGCTACAGATCAATTTAACCGAGTGTTTTTAGGGCATCAGTATCATCTGGCGCTACAGATAAATATAACCGAGTGTCTTTAGGGCATCAGTATCATCTGGCGCTACAGATAAATATAACTGAGTGTCTTTAGTGCATCAGTATCATCTGGCGCTACAGATAAATATAACCGAGTGTCTTTAGGGCATCAGTTTCATCTGGCGCTACAGATAAATATAACTGAGTGTCTTTAGTGCATCAGTATCATCTGGCGCTACAGATCAATTTAACCGAGTGTTTTTAGGGCATCAGTATCATCTGGCGCTACAGATAAATATAACGAGTGTTTTTAGGGCATCAGTATCATCTGGTGCTACAGATAAATATAACCGAGTGTCTTTAGGGCATCAGTATCATCTGGCGCTACATATAAATATAACCGAGTGTCCTTAGGGCATCAGTATCATCTGGTGCTACAGATAAATAACTGAGTGTCATCAGCATAACAATGAAAATTCACTCCATGATCACAATTTTTTTTTTCAAGTGGCAGCATATACAGACAAAACAGTAAAGGACCAAGAATAGAACCCTGAGGAACACCAGACAAAATGTCATGCTTTTCTTAAACATGGTCACAGAGACTAACAGAATATATTCTGCCAGTAAGGATGTCATGCTTGTCTGAAACATGGTCACTGAGACTAACATAATATCTTCTGCTAGTAAGGTAAGTATTAAACCAGTTCAGGGCTGTGCCTGAGAGACCAATCCAATTTTCAAAACGGTTTAGAAGTATCCCATGATCGACTGTATCAAAGGCAGCACTCAGATCAAGAAGTACAAGAATAGAAACATTTGTATTATCTGCGCTCACTCTAAGATCATTGATTACTTTTACAAGCGCTGTTTCAGTTCTGTGTTCCCTTCTAAAACAATCTTGTTGTCCTGTAAGAATGCATCCAACAGACTGCTTTTTCCAATATCTTACTCAGAAAAGGCAGGTTGGAAATAGGCCTAAAATTGCTCAAAACAGAAGAATCAAGATTGTGCTTCTTGAGTAAGGGCTTCACTAGAGCCGTTTTGAGTGCATCTGGAAAGAGTTTTGTAGAGAGCAATTTACAATATCCAGTACATCACCAATCAAACTATCGATGACCTCCTTAAAGAAAGTAGTGGGAATTGCATCCAGGGAGTTCTCCTTCACAAATTTTACAAAAAGAATTTTGATTTTTAGAAGCTAAGTAGGTGTGGGCTTGGTTAGTTTTTGGATGGGAAACCTCCTGGGAAAACTAAGTTGCTGCTAGAAGTGGTGTTGGTGGGCCAGTAGGGGGCAGTCTTCCCTCTGGTCAAATAAACACCAATGCCCCAGTGCTGTAGGAAATACCTTTTTTTGGATGAGACATTAAACCGAGGACCTGACTCACTGTGGTCATTAAAGATACCATGACACTTATCACAAAAAGTAGGGGCTTCCCCGGTGTCCTGGCTAAACTTCCAACCCAGGCTCTTTCAATCTGCCACCTAATCATCCCCCAATTTAATTGGCTAAAAAAAAATCTGCTCCCTCTCCACCTCAGCTGATGAGTGGTGAGCATTCTGGCGCAAAATGGCTGCCGTTGCATCACTCAGGTGGGTGCTACACTTTGTTGGTGGTTGAGGCGAGTTTCCTCCTCATCATTGTAAAGCGCTTTGAGTGTCAAGAAAGGCACTATATAAATGGCAGGCATTATCATTATTATTTATAGCCAATTTAAAAACTTGATAGCAGTTTATAAGCTAAAAAAAGTCCAGCGTTAAGTCCACATGAAAGAAAATATTATATCAGAAATCACTAATGGTCTATTTTAATACAGTACTGTACCTTTAAATGTTTTACCGGCGGCACAGTGACTGGCGGCACCTAGCAACTAAAGCGGGCATTACACTGTCAGCTAGTTATCGAGAAGGTTTGATCGGTGGACTTCTGACAGTATCTTATCTTCATTAATATTTCCAGTATAATTGCTCGCTGAAACTGAAAAATGTCTCTGTGTTTTGTAGAGGCATTATCTCTTCATCAGCACTTCCAGCGTGTTTTTTGTTTGTTTGTATTTTCTTTTCTCTATGTGATATACTGTGATGTGTTTTTTTTCTCGCCGTTACAGGGAGCAAGATGCATAGAGACAGACTAAACGGGAGTTATGGGACATTGTTTGATAGGCGGTTTGCTTGTTAATTATTCAAGTAAAAAAAACAGATTTTGTCATTCAGCTTAAGAATAATAGATTTAAAAAGGGCAAGATGACCAGAGACTGACAAAATGAAGAACCTCCTTTTATATTATTATTTGTTACATGCACAAATTGCGCATTAATTCAAGAGATTCTCTCCTGTAACTTCGCAAAATGTAAAAATTTCCCCAGTGGAGTACACAATCAGAATTTGTAGTGAATAAAATGGACGGTTTTGCACTTAATTTAGATTTCATGAGTATATATCTTTCTTGTCCAGCCCTCCATCCAATGCAGGCTCCCTTAATTGGCACTCAGTCACCAAAACTTTGAGAACCCCTGATCTAAAGGCTTTAAATGCGCATTCACATACGCACACATTTTGATCACTCACTTGTGTGTATGCATGTTGAGCTGGTCTTGCTGCGGCTGCCATTTGGAAAGACTGCAGTGATGTGGAAATGATATTCCATCCCAGGTTTCAGATCAGAAAGGATAGTAATGGTGGTTTTGGATGCATATATATGTGATTTGGATTTGCCTCCTTCACAGCCGTAGGTGATGTGGATCTCATAAGAAACTCCCTCCATGCTGACCGGTCTTTCCCAGCACAGTGTCACTGACCTGGTCTTCACATTAGTGGCTCTCACCCTCCCAGGGGCAGATGGCTCTATTTGAGAGAACAGAGAGGGAATTTATCATTGCTTTTAGCCTGACAACATTCCATTTTGCAAGAAACCTAAAAAAGTACTGGATGTTTATGTCAGGTTTTATACATTTATATGCAATTCTACAGTATAAAAAATAAGACAACACATATACACACACTTGTGCACTAAGGGGTCGATTTATTAAAGGTTTGCATGTACAAGAACACGTGTAAAACTTATCACCCGCAAAAAATCATCCGAGGTGAGCAACTAACGTGGTGTAAAGAGTATTGCGGGTGCTAAAATTGAAAGATACTTAGATTTCTACCTTTTGCGGGTTTGCCTGAATTAATATGCAAAATTGGGCGTCCCTACGTTATTTCACGAAAGAGTGGGAGGTGGTCATGCAAATAGATTACTTTAGCACGTGTAAAGTGATCTGCTAAGTCTGAAACGAAGTTTGGGAAAGGTATTTGCGGGTCCATTTTAGTACAAATGGAAAACATGTATTAAAAGCACGGAATCGATTAGATGACGGCTGTCATTGTAGCAAGACACGTACGGGTGTTTGGAATATCTATAACTGAACATTCTGAATGATTGTGGAAAAATGGGGGCTAATTAACTGGCCCATTCTAATGCTCAAAATACACAAGAGAATTTATGGAAAGCCTACATTGGCTAATTCATGAACAGTAATAATATTTTTTTAAATCATGAAGCACATTGTGTTACAGAATACAAAAGTAACTAGTACTTGAATCAAACAAGTAATACGACGTCTATTTGTAATGGATTTTAGTGGCGGAAAATCAAACGCGAAGGTAGGGGGATCAGAGCAAGTCACTCACACAGTGAGGACCAATAAAGGGAATAACAAAACAATAAATGCAAAGAAAGAAAAGACAGGAAACTACTTCCTTGTGGCTAAACAGTCAAACGAAAATCAACCCACTAAAATAGGGCGAACTCGAATAACGAGTGAAACACAAACTAAATCTCCCGAGCTCAATACTGGAGGCAAAACGGGATACTTAGTAAAGAAAAGAACACCTTCGGCACAGGAGTTCGGGCGGCCGAAAAGATGTGTAAAACCAAAATGAAACAAAGAAAAACTGCCTCAGAGAGAACAGCAAAGAATAAAATAAATAGCACAGAACGCTAACAGGAGGAATAATACCTATACCTGAAATAAAAGCTAATAGCAAGTCCCCCGTGAACATAAACAGCGTTTAATATCACGAGGTCACTAGTACCTGGCTATACCTGGCTCAATGCAATGTCGAATGACAAAGAAGCACTGGGGAAGCGGAAGTGAGGAACTTAAATACCCCGCAGGTAGAGGCACAGGTGAAAACAATGATGAGGGAAAGCAAACCCCGGAACAAAACATGGAATCAAAGCTTTATAAAAAATAAAACCCATGATCAAATGGAAACGTGACACTTATGGTGCGAGTAGGCTTAGTGCTAGTAAGCATAGTTATGATAATTTCAGTCCTGACAAACATCTGTAACTCCTGGCAGAAACTAAGAGACATCCAGTGAAACAGTTTGTAATAAACCAGTGTAACAGAAGCCTATACCCTACACTAAAAAATACCATAAAAACGGCAACATTACTGCCAGTCTTGTCACCGTTTTCTTACAGTAGATCCATTCCAAACAAGCAAAATTTCTCATTTAAATATTGCTGTTTGCAGCTGGAGTAATTTACATAATGACTCTTAGTTGATCACCCGCAAAGTGTAAAATGAACATTTATTTGGGATGTTAGTAAATCGACCCCTTAAACTGTGGGCAACGCTACTGCAATTTATGGACCTGCTGGGATACCAGCAACAGTCGGCAGTGGCATGGTCAGGATTTGATCCCAGACCATGGAGCCTGTTCATACACTAGAATGGTGCCATAACAGTTTATTTGACACGCCAACATTTTAATTCCATATTTTAACATGTTAGGCTGCATTTTAACACATCTTCCAGCAGCAGCCTGGGTTTTCCCAGGAGGTCTCCCATCCAAGTATGCAAACACACAGATTTCAAAACACGCAGCCAGGGGTCTCTTCATGGGGTCTTCACCTTTACTGATGGTCTCATCTTTAGACACACTTGTGCTCTCCTTTGAGTCATCAGTTTCCTTCAATGAAAAAAACACCACAGGCAGTTTACTCATAATTCTTGGTGCTCAATTATTAATACGAATGCTAGTTTATACGTCAGGAGTTGGCTTTTTATTATTGGACTTTCAACAGCATTGATGTGAATTTCAGTGTTTTCACAAGTTATGATCAAGTATGTGCGTCCCAACATTTAATAAATGAGGCCCCTAATAATAAATTATTAAAACATTTCTAGAGAAACTGTCACTTTCATTAGCCTCATCCTGAAGATGCACCACAGCACCTTTGATTACCTGAAACACAGCCATAACAGTATCTTTAGCCAGTGCTACTGAGTTGGGTAATGTAGCTGGGACATGTCAGTCATCCAAGCAGACCAATCACATGCTCATGAGGCGGAGTTCTGGGTGTGAGTGTAGGAATATGATTCTAGAGCAGAGATCCCAAAGATCTTTGAGGACTGCAGTGTTTGCTGACTTTTGGTGTGTTTCAGCACTTGCGTATGAAATTTAAGTCACCGTTTGCCCAAAAACATCACAATCCTTGTTTCAAATGAGACCCATTGCAGCCCTCAGGGCTGTAATTAAACCTGTAGACACTGTGGCCACCCAGGACTGGAGTTCAACCTGCATACACTGTGGCCCTCCAAAACAGAAGTTTAAACCAGCAGATACTGCAACCCTCCAAGACTGGAGTTTGGTCCCTGCTCTGGGGTTTGTGTAAGTGCTCTCACCTCCTCTTCCTGTGCAGCACTCACAGTGTTTTTGCTGTCCTTACTCAAAGTCTGATCTGTATCCGCTGAACAACTCTTTGCATCTGACTTAGCTGGGTCTGCAGAGGAGGGTGGGGACTGGGCCAGGTATGAGGATCTGTTCTGTTCTGGTTCTCCTTCTGGGCCCAGACTGGATTTGTTGTCTGTGGTCTCCTCCTGATACTCAGAATCTGCAGCAGAAATGTTAAAAGACAGACTACAGTCACATTTCCTGGTATAAGAGGTCCCAAGGAATGGGATTCTACCCCTTTTCACCCATCCATAGGCGGCCTTTGCCATTTGGGGGCCTGTTTCAAAAACCAATTAGTGTCCACCCCCCCGCCCCCTCCCCCCAAACGATTACCCGCCAAACCATCTTTTAAATAACACAACAAACAATGGCGTGCTACTGAAATGAGCTTCCTCACTTTAATATTCTCAAATAAATGTATGCAAAATTTCTTTTTCAATTCATGATTGAGGTGAGGCCCGTTTCAAGTGAAACAAATGAAGCATAGCAGAGGCTGCCTATGCAGCCATCACAAGTCAAATATTGATCAACACTGAAATTATTAGTATGTCATTTTAAAACCAGTTCATTTATACCTGGGGCAGGTGTATCAGAGATGATGTGCTCAGCAGGTGTTGCGTCTCTCTGCTGGTTCACTGATTCCAAACAACTTGTCTGTGGTTCATCCTTTTCTTTCTGTTCTTTCATAGTTTCCTGTAAATCAGACTTTAATTTATCTCCCTTTCACCCTTTTATACACAATTTAGGAAATGTCACTTAATTGAAAAGTGAGAGTAGATGTTGCACGCAAAACATTTAAGATTGCACACAGGAATCCTTTAAGCAGAATTAATAGTTCTGCTCGGTAACAACTTCATATGAAGTAAGCAACAGGGAAATAACTGAATGCATGAACTAATCAAGTGGTGGAAATCTTGTTTCATTGATGAATGCGATTGGGTAAATGATGCTGTACAGAAACAAAGACCAGTTGAGTATCCAGCGTGTACCTTTTTCTCAATTTCTGGAGGGCCAGTGTCAGGGGTGGAGCCATAGCTCTTGGAGTGGGTGTGGTTATCAGAGTGGGCTTGGTTGTCAGAGTGGGTGTGGTTATCAGTGTGGGCTTGGTTGTCATTGCGTTTGCTTGACAGAGTGGGCGTGGTTATCAGAGTGGGCGTGGTTATCATAGTGGGCTTGGTTTTCAGAGTGGGCGTGGATATCAGAGTGGGCGTGGTTATCAGAGCGGCCGTGGTTATCAGAGCGGCCGTGGTTATAAGAGCGGGTGTGGATATCAGAGTGGGCGTGGTTATCAGAGTGGGCGTGGTTATCAGAGCGGCCGTGGATATCAGAGCGGGCGTGGTTATCAGAGCGGGCGTGGTTATCAGAGCGGCCGTGGTTATCAGAGCGGGTGTGGATATCAGAGCGGGCTGGTTATCAGACCGGGCTTGGTTATCAGAGTGCGCTTGGTTGTCAGAGTGCGCTTGGTTGTCAGAGTGGGCTTGGTTGTCAGAGTGCGCTTGGTTGTCAGAGTGGGCTTGGTTGTCAGAGTGGGCTTGGTTGTCAGAGTGGGCTTGGTTATCAGAGCGGGCTTGGTTGTCAGAGTGCGCTTGGTTGTCAGAGTGGGCTTGGTTGTCAGAGTGGGCTTGGTTGTCAGAGTGGGCTTGGTTGTCAGAGTGGGCATGGTTATCAGAGCGGGCTTGGTTGTCAGAGTGGGCTTGGTTGTCAGAGTGGGCTTGGTTGTCAGAGTGGGCTTGGTTGTCAGAGAGGGCTTGGTTATCAGAGCGGGCTTGGTTGTCAGAGTGGGCTTGGTTGTCAGAGTGGGCTTGGTTATCAGAGCGGGCTTGGTTGTCAGAGTGCGCTTGGTTGTCAGAGTGGGCTTGGTTATCAGAGCGGGCTTGGTTGTCAGAGTGCGCTTGGTTGTCAGAGTGGGCTTGGTTGTCAGAGTGGGCTTGGTTGTCAGAGTGGGCTTGGTTGTCAGAGTGGGCTTGGTTATCAGAGCGGGCTTGGTTGTCAGAGTGGGCTTGGTTGTCAGAGTGGGCTTGGTTGTCAGAGTGGGCTTGGTTGTCAGAGCGGGCTTGGTTATCAGAGCGGGCTTGGTTGTCAGAGTGGGCTTGGTTGTCAGAGTGGGCGTGGTTGTCAGAGTGCGCGTGGTTGTCAGAGTGCGCTTGGTTGTCAGAGTGCGCTTGGTTGTCAGAGTGCGCGTGGTTGTCAGAGTGGGCTTGGTTGTCAGAGTGGGCTTGGTTGTCAGAGTGAGCTTGGTTGTCAGAGTGGGCTTGGTTGTCAGAGTGCGCGTGGTTGTCAGAGTGCGCTTGGTTGTCAGAGTGCGCGTGGTTGTCAGAGCGGGCTTGGTTGTCAGAGTGAGCTTGGTTGTCAGAGTGGGCTTGGTTGTCAGAGTGCGCGTGGTTGTCAGAGCGGGCTTGGTTGTCAGAGTGAGCTTGGTTGTCAGAGTGGGCGTGGTTGTCAGAGTGCGCTTGGTTGTCAGAGCGGGCTTGGTTGTCAGAGTGCGTTTGGTTGTCAGAGTGCGCTTGGTTGTCAGAGTGCGCGTGGTTGTCAGAGTGGGCTTGGTTGTCAGAGTGCGCGTGGTTGTCAGAGTGGGCTTGGTTGTCAGAGTGCGTGTGGTTGTCAGAGTGGGCTTGGTTGTCAGAGTGCGCTTGGTTGTCAGAGTGCGCTTGGTTGTCAGAGTGGGCGTGGTTGTCAGAGTGGGCTTGGTTGTCAGAGTGCGCTTGGTTGTCAGAGTGAGCTTGGTTGTCAGAGTGCGCGTGGTTGTCAGAGTGCGCTTGGTTGTCAGAGTGGGCTTGGTTGTCAAAGCGGGCTTGGTTGTCAGAGCGGGCTTGGTTGTCAGAGTGCGCGTGGTTGTCAGAGTGGGCTTGGTTGTCAGAGTGGGCTTGGTTGTAAGAGTGCGCTTGGTTGTCAGAGTGCGCTTGGTTGTCAGAGTGCGCTTGGTTGTCAGAGCGGGCTTGGTTGTCAGAGCGGGCTTGGTTGTCAGAGTGGGCTTGGTTGTCAGAGTGGGCTTGGTTGTCAGAGTGCGCGTGGTTGTCAGAGCGGGCTTGGTTGTCAGAGTGGGCTTGGTTGTCAGAGTGGGCTTGGTTGTCAGAGTGCGCGTGGTTGTCAGAGTGCGCTTGGTTGTCAGAGTGCGCTTGGTTGTCAGAGTGCGTGTGGTTGTCAGAGTGGGCTTGGTTGTCAGAGTGGGCTTGGTTGTCAGAGCGGGCTTGGTTGTCAGAGTGGGCTTGGTTGTCAGAATGCGCTTGGTTGTCAGAGTGCGCTTGGTTGTCAGAGTGCGCTTGGTTGTCAGAGTGCGCTTGGTTGTCAGAGTGCGTGTGGTTGTCAGAGCGGGCTTGGTTGTCAGAGCGGGCTTGGTTGTCAGAGTGCACTTGGTTGTCAGAGTGCGCTTGGTTGTCAGAGTGCGCGTGGTTGTCAGAGTGCGCTTGGTTGTCAGAGTGGGCTTGGTTGTCAAAGCGGGCTTGGTTGTCAGAGCGGGCTTGGTTGTCAGAGTGCGCGTGGTTGTCAGAGTGGGCTTGGTTGTCAGAGTGGGCTTGGTTGTCAGAGTGGGCTTGGTTATCAGAGCGGGCTTGGTTGTCAGAGTGCGCTTGGTTGTCAGAGTGAGCTTGGTTGTCAGAGTGAGCTTGGTTGTCAGAGTGCGCTTGGTTGTCAGAGTGCGTGTGGTTGTCAGAGCGGGCTTGGTTGTCAGAGTGCGCTTGGTTGTCAGAGTGCGCTTGGTTGTCAGAGTGCGCTTGGTGGTAAGAGTGCGCGTGGTTGTCAGAGTGCGCTTGGTTGTTAGAGTGCGCTTGGTTGTCAGAGTGCGCTTGGTTGTCAGAGTGCGCGTGGTTGTCAGAGTGCGCTTGGTTGTCAGAGTGCGCTTGGTTGTCAGAGTGGGCTTGGTTGTCAGAGTGCGCTTGGTTGTCAGAGTGCGCTTGGTTGTCAGAGTGGGCTTGGTTGTCAGAGCGGGCTTGGTTGTCAGAGTGGGCTTGGTTGTCAGAGTGCGCTTGGTTGTCAGAGTGCGCTTGGTTGTCAGAGTGCGCTTGGTTGTCAGAGCGGGCTTGGTTGTCAGAGTGCGCTTGGTTGTCAGAGCGGGCTTGGTTGTCAGAGCGGGCTTGGTTGTCAGAGCGGGCTTGGTTGTCAGAGCGGGCTTGGTTGTCAGAGTGCGCGTGGTTGTCAGAGTGGGCTTGGTTGTCAGAGTGGGCTTGGTTGTCAGAGCGGGCTTGGTTGTCAGAGTGCGCTTGGTTGTCAGAGTGCGCTTGGTTGTCAGAGTGCGCTTGGTTGTCAGAGTGCGTGTGGTTGTCAGAGTGGGCTTGGTTGTCAGAGTGCGCTTGGTTGTCAGAGTGGGCTTGGTTGTCAGAGTGGGCTTGGTTGTCAGAGTGCGCTTGGTTGTCAGAGTGCGCTTGGTTGTCAGAGTGCGCTTGGTTGTCAGAGTGGGCTTGGTTGTCAGAGTGCGCTTGGTTGTCAGAGTGGGCTTGGTTGTCAGAGTGGGCTTGGTTGTCAGAGTGCGCTTGGTTGTCAGAGTGCGTGTGGTTGTCAGAGTGAGCTTGGTTGTCAGAGTGCGCTTGGTTGTCAGAGCGGGCTTGGTTGTCAGAGCGGGCTTGGTTGTCAGAATGCGCGTGGTTATCAGAGTGCGCTTGGTTGTCAGAGTGCGTGTGGTTGTCAGAGTGCGCGTGGTTGTCAGAGTGCGCTTGGTTGTCAGAGTGCGCGTGGTTGTCAGAGTGCGTGTGGTTGTCAGAGTGCGCTTGGTTGTCAGAGTGCGCGTGGTTGTCAGAGTGCGCTTGGTTGTCAGAGTGCGCTTGGTTGTCAGAGTGGGCTTGGTTGTCAGAATGCGCGTGGTTATCAGAGTGGGCTTGGTTGTCAGAGCGGGCTTGGTTGTCAGAGTGCGTTTGATTGTCAGAGTGCGCTTGGTTGTCAGAGTGCGCTTGGTTGTCAGAGTGCACTTTTTTGTCAGAGTGCGCGTGGTTGTCAGAGTGCGCTTGATTGTCAGAGTGGGCTTGGTTGTCAGAGCGGGCTTGGTTGTCAGAGTGCGCGTGGTTGTCAGAGTGGGCTTGGTTGTCAGAGTGCGCGTGGTTGTCAGAGTGGGCTTGGTTGTCAGAGCGGGCTTGGTTGTCAGAGTGCGCTTGGTTGTCAGAGCGGGCTTGGTTGTCAGAGCGGGCTTGGTTGTCAGAGTGCGCGTGGTTGTCAGAGTGGGCTTGGTTGTCAGAGTGCGCTTGGTTGTCAGAGCGGGCTTGGTTGTCAGAGCGGGCTTGGTTGTCAGAGCTGGCTTGGTTGTCAGAGCGGGCTTGGTTGTCAGAGTGCGCGTGGTTGTCAGAGCGGGCTTGGTTGTCAGAGTGGGCTTGGTTGTCAGAGTGGGCTTGGTTGTCAGAGTCCGCGTGGTTGTCAGAGTGCGCGTGGTTGTCAGAGTGCGCGTGGTTGTCAGAGTGCGCTTGGTTGTCAGAGCGGGCTTGGTTGTCAGAGTGGGCTTGGTTGTCAGAGTCCGCGTGGTTGTCAGAGTGCGCGTGGTTGTCAGAGTGGGCTTGGTTGTGAGAGTGGGCTTGGTTGTCAGAGCGGGCTTGGTTGTCAGAGTGCGCTTGGTTGTCAGAGCGGGCTTGGTTGTCAGAGCGGGCTTGGTTGTCAGAGTGCGCGTGGTTGTCAGAGTGGGCTTGGTTGTCAGAGTGGGCTTGGTTGTCAGAGTGCGCTTGGTTGTCAGAGCGGGCTTGGTTGTCAGAGCGGGCTTGGTTGTCAGAGCGGGCTTGGTTGTCAGAGTGCGCGTAGTTGTCAGAGTGCGCTTGGTTGTCAGAGCGGGCTTGGTTGTCAGAGTGGGCTTGGTTGTCAGAGTGGGCTTGGTTGTCAGAGTGCGCGTGGTTGTCAGAGTGCGCTTGGTTGTCAGAGTGGGCTTGGTTGTCAGAGTGCGCTTGGTTGTCAGAGCGGGCTTGGTTGTCAGAGCGGGCTTGGTTGTCAGAGCTGGCTTGGTTGTCAGAGCGGGCTTGGTTGTCAGAGTGCGCGTGGTTGTCAGAGCGGGCTTGGTTGTCAGAGTGCGCGTGGTTGTCAGAGTGCGCTTGGTTGTCAGAGCGGGCTTGGTTGTCAGAGTGGGCTTGGTTGTCAGAGTGGGCTTGGTTGTCAGAGTGCGCTTGGTTGTCAGAGCGGGCTTGGTTGTCAGAGTGCGCTTGGTTGTCAGAGTGCGCTTGGTTGTCAGAGTGGGCTTGGTTGTCAGAGTGGGCTTGGTTGTCAGAGTGCGCTTGGTTGTCAGAGCGGGCTTGGTTGTCAGAGTGCGCTTGGTTGTCAGAGTGCGCTTGGTTGTCAGAGTGGGCTTGGTTCTCAGAGCAGGCTTGGTTGTCAGAGTGCGCTTGGTTGTCAGAGCGGGCTTGGTTGTCAGAGCGGGCTTGGTTGTCAGAGTGCGCTTGGTTGTCAGAGTGCGCTTGGTTGTCAGAGTGCGCTTGGTTGTCAGAGTGCGTGTGGTTGTCAGAGCGGGCGTGGTTGTCAGAGTGCGCTTGGTTGTCAGAGTGCGTGTGGTTGTCAGAGTGGGCTTGGTTGTCAGAGTGCGCTTGGTTGTCAGAGTGCGCTTGGTTGTCAGAGTGCGCTTGGTTGTCAGAGTGGGCTTGGTTGTCAGAGTGAGCTTGGTTGTCAGAGTGCGCTTGGTTGTCAGAGCGGGCTTGGTTGTCAGAGCGGGCTTGGTTGTCAGAATGCGCGTGGTTATCAGAGTGCGCTTGGTTGTCAGAGTGCGCTTGGTTGTCAGAGTGCGTGTGGTTGTCAGAGTGCGCGTTGTTGTCAGAGTGCGCTTGGTTATCAGAGTGCGCTTGGTTGTCAGAGTGCGCGTTGTTGTCAGAGTGGGCTTGGTTGTCAGAGTGGGCGTGGTTGTCAGAGCGGGCGTGGTTGTCAGAGTGCGCTTGGTTGTCAGAGTGCGCTTGGTTGTCAGAGTGCGCGTGGTTGTCAGAGTGCGCTTGGTTGTCAGAGTGCGCTTGGTTGTCAGAGTGGGCTTGGTTGTCAGAGTGCGCTTGGTTGTCAGAGTGCGTGTGGTTGTCAGAGTGCGCTTGGTTGTCAGAGTGCGCGTGGTTGTCAGAGTGCGCGTGGTTGTCAGAGTGCGCTTGGTTGTCAGAGTGGGCTTGGTTGTCAGAGTGCGCTTGGTTGTCAGAGTGCGCTTGGTTGTCAGAGTGGGCTTGGTTGTCAGAGTGCACTTGGTTGTCAGAGTGCGCGTGGTTGTCAGAGTGCGCTTGGTTGTCAGAGTGCGCGTGGTTATCAGAGTGCGTGTGGTTGTCAGAGTGCGTGTGGTTGTCAGAGTGCGCTTGGTTATCAGAGCGGGCTTGGTTATCAGAGTGCGCTTGGTTGTCAGAGTGCGCTTGGTTGTCAGAGTGCGCTTGGTTGTAAGAGTGCGCGTGGTTGTCAGAGTGCGCTTGGTTGTCAGAGTGCGCTTGGTTGTCAGAGTGCGTGTGGTTGTCAGAGTGCGCTTGGTTGTCAGAGTGCGTGTGGTTGTCAGAGTGCGCTTGGTTGTCAGAGTGCGCTTGGTTGTCAGAGTGCGCTTGGTTGTCAGAGTGGGCTTGGTTGTCAGAGTGCGTGTGGTTGTCAGAGTGGGCTTGGTTGTCAGAGTGCGCTTGGTTGTCAGAGTGGGCTTGGTTGTCAGAGCGGGCTTGGTTGTCAGAGTGCGCTTGGTTGTCAGAGTGCGCTTGGTTGTCAGAGTGCGCTTGGTTGTCAGAGTGCGCTTGGTTGTCAGAGTGGGCTTGGTTGTCAGAGTGCGCTTGGTTGTCAGAGTGGGCTTGGTTGTCAGAGTGGGCTTGGTTGTCAGAGTGCGCTTGGTTGTCAGAGTGCGTGTGGTTGTCAGAGTGAGCTTGGTTGTCAGAGTGCGCTTGGTTGTCAGAGTGGGCTTGGTTGTCAGAATGCACGTGGTTATCAGAGTGGGCTTGGTTGTCAGAGCGGGCTTGGTTGTCAGAGTGCGCTTGGTTGTCAGAGTGCGCTTTTTTTTCAGAGTGCGCATGGTTGTCAGAGTGCGCTTGATTGTCAGAGTGGGCTTGGTTGTCAGAGCGGGCTTGGTTGTCAGAGTGCGCGTGGTTGTCAGAGTGGGCTTGGTTGTCAGAGTGCGCGTGGTTGTCAGAGTGGGCTTGGTTGTCAGAGCGGGCTTGGTTGTCAGAGTGCGCTTGGTTGTCAGAGTGCGCTTGGTTGTCAGAGTGCGCTTGGTTGTCAGAGTGCGTGTGGTTGTCAGAGCGGGCGTGGTTGTCAGAGTGCGCTTGGTTGTCAGAGTGCGTGTGGTTGTCAGAGTGGGCTTGGTTGTCAGAGTGCGCTTGGTTGTCAGAGTGCGCTTGGTTGTCAGAGTGCGCTTGGTTGTCAGAGTGGGCTTGGTTGTCAGAGTGAGCTTGGTTGTCAGAGTGCGCTTGGTTGTCAGAGCGGGCTTGGTTGTCAGAGCGGGCTTGGTTGTCAGAATGCGCGTGGTTATCAGAGTGCGCTTGGTTGTCAGAGTGCGCTTGGTTGTCAGAGTGCGTGTGGTTGTCAGAGTGCGCGTTGTTGTCAGAGTGCGCTTGGTTATCAGAGTGCGCTTGGTTGTCAGAGTGCGCGTTGTTGTCAGAGTGGGCTTGGTTGTCAGAGTGGGCGTGGTTGTCAGAGCGGGCGTGGTTGTCAGAGTGCGCTTGGTTGTCAGAGTGCGCTTGGTTGTCAGAGTGCGCGTGGTTGTCAGAGTGCGCTTGGTTGTCAGAGTGCGCTTGGTTGTCAGAGTGGGCTTGGTTGTCAGAGTGCGCTTGGTTGTCAGAGTGCGTGTGGTTGTCAGAGTGCGCTTGGTTGTCAGAGTGCGCGTGGTTGTCAGAGTGCGCGTGGTTGTCAGAGTGCGCTTGGTTGTCAGAGTGGGCTTGGTTGTCAGAGTGCGCTTGGTTGTCAGAGTGCGCTTGGTTGTCAGAGTGGGCTTGGTTGTCAGAGTGCACTTGGTTGTCAGAGTGCGCGTGGTTGTCAGAGTGCGCTTGGTTGTCAGAGTGCGCGTGGTTATCAGAGTGCGTGTGGTTGTCAGAGTGCGTGTGGTTGTCAGAGTGCGCTTGGTTATCAGAGCGGGCTTGGTTTTCAGAGTGCGCTTGGTTGTCAGAGTGCGCTTGGTTGTCAGAGTGCGCTTGGTTGTAAGAGTGCGCGTGGTTGTCAGAGTGCGCTTGGTTGTCAGAGTGCGCTTGGTTGTCAGAGTGCGTGTGGTTGTCAGAGTGCGCGTAGTTGTCAGAGTGCGCTTGGTTGTCAGAGCGGGCTTGGTTGTCAGAGTGGGCGTGGTTGTCAGAGCGGGCGTGGTTGTCAGAGTGCGCTTGGTTGTCAGAGTGCGCTTGGTTGTCAGAGTGCGCGTGGTTGTCAGAGTGCGCTTGGTTGTCAGAGTGCGCTTGGTTGTCAGAGTGGGCTTGGTTGTCAGAGTGCGCTTGGTTGTCAGAGTGCGTGTGGTTGTCAGAGTGCGCTTGGTTGTCAGAGTGCGCTTGGTTGTCAGAGTGCGCTTGGTTGTCAGAGTGGGCTTGGTTGTCAGAGTGCGTGTGGTTGTCAGAGTGGGCTTGGTTGTCAGAGTGCGCTTGGTTGTCAGAGTGGGCTTGGTTGTCAGAGCGGGCTTGGTTGTCAGAGTGCGCTTGGTTGTCAGAGTGCGCTTGGTTGTCAGAGTGCGCTTGGTTGTCAGAGTGGGCTTGGTTGTCAGAGTGCGCTTGGTTGTCAGAGTGGGCTTGGTTGTCAGAGTGGGCTTGGTTGTCAGAGTGCGCTTGGTTGTCAGAGTGCGTGTGGTTGTCAGAGTGAGCTTGGTTGTCAGAGTGCGCTTGGTTGTCAGAGTGGGCTTGGTTGTCAGAATGCACGTGGTTATCAGAGTGGGCTTGGTTGTCAGAGCGGGCTTGGTTGTCAGAGTGCGTTTGATTGTCAGAGTGCGCTTGGTTGTCAGAGTGCGCTTGGTTGTCAGAGTGCGCTTTTTTTTCAGAGTGCGCGTGGTTGTCAGAGTGCGCTTGATTGTCAGAGTGGGCTTGGTTGTCAGAGCGGGCTTGGTTGTCAGAGTGCGCGTGGTTGTCAGAGTGGGCTTGGTTGTCAGAGTGCGCGTGGTTGTCAGAGTGGGCTTGGTTGTCAGAGCGGGCTTGGTTGTCAGAGTGCGCTTGGTTGTCAGAGCGGGCTTGGTTGTCAGAGCGGGCTTGGTTGTCAGAGTGCGCGTGGTTGTCAGAGTGGGCTTGGTTGTCAGAGTGCGCTTGGTTGTCAGAGCGGGCTTGGTTGTCAGAGCGGGCTTGGTTGTCAGAGCTGGCTTGGTTGTCAGAGCGGGCTTGGTTGTCAGAGTGCGCGTGGTTGTCAGAGCGGGCTTGGTTGTCAGAGTGGGCTTGGTTGTAAGAGTGGGCTTGGTTGTCAGAGTCCGCGTGGTTGTCAGAGTGCGCGTGGTTGTCAGAGTGCGCGTGGTTGTCAGAGTGCGCTTGGTTGTCAGAGCGGGCTTGGTTGTCAGAGTGGGCTTGGTTGTCAGAGTCCGCGTGGTTGTCAGAGTGCGCGTGGTTGTCAGAGTGGGCTTGGTTGTCAGAGTGGGCTTGGTTGTCAGAGCGGGCTTGGTTGTCAGAGTGCGCTTGGTTGTCAGAGCGGGCTTGGTTGTCAGAGCGGGCTTGGTTGTCAGAGTGCGCGTGGTTGTCAGAGTGGGCTTGGTTGTCAGAGTGGGCTTGGTTGTCAGAGTGCGCTTGGTTGTCAGAGCGGGCTTGGTTGTCAGAGCGGGCTTGGTTGTCAGAGCGGGCTTGGTTGTCAGAGTGCGCGTAGTTGTCAGAGTGCGCTTGGTTGTCAGAGCGGGCTTGGTTGTCAGAGTGGGCTTGGTTGTCAGAGTGGGCTTGGTTGTCAGAGTGCGCTTGGTTGTCAGAGTGCGTGTGGTTGTCAGAGTGCGCTTGGTTGTCAGAGTGCGCGTGGTTGTCAGAGTGCGCGTGGTTGTCAGAGTGCGCTTGGTTGTCAGAGTGGGCTTGGTTGTCAGAGTGCGCTTGGTTGTCAGAGTGGGCTTGGTTGTCAGAATGCACGTGGTTATCAGAGTGGGCTTGGTTGTCAGAGCGGGCTTGGTTGTCAGAGTGCGTTTGATTGTCAGAGTGCGCTTGGTTGTCAGAGTGCGCTTGGTTGTCAGAGTGCGCTTTTTTTTCAGAGTGCGCGTGGTTGTCAGAGTGCGCTTGATTGTCAGAGTGGGCTTGGTTGTCAGAGCGGGCTTGGTTGTCAGAGTGCGCGTGGTTGTCAGAGTGGGCTTGGTTGTCAGAGTGCGCGTGGTTGTCAGAGTGGGCTTGGTTGTCAGAGCGGGCTTGGTTGTCAGAGTGCGCTTGGTTGTCAGAGCGGGCTTGGTTGTCAGAGCGGGCTTGGTTGTCAGAGTGCGCGTGGTTGTCAGAGTGGGCTTGGTTGTCAGAGTGCGCTTGGTTGTCAGAGCGGGCTTGGTTGTCAGAGCGGGCTTGGTTGTCAGAGCTGGCTTGGTTGTCAGAGCGGGCTTGGTTGTCAGAGTGCGCGTGGTTGTCAGAGCGGGCTTGGTTGTCAGAGTGGGCTTGGTTGTCAGAGTGGGCTTGGTTGTCAGAGTCCGCGTGGTTGTCAGAGTGCGCGTGGTTGTCAGAGTGCGCGTGGTTGTCAGAGTGCGCTTGGTTGTCAGAGAGGGCTTGGTTGTCAGAGTGGGCTTGGTTGTCAGAGTCCGCGTGGTTGTCAGAGTGCGCGTGGTTGTCAGAGTGGGCTTGGTTGTCAGAGTGGGCTTGGTTGTCAGAGCGGGCTTGGTTGTCAGAGTGCGCTTGGTTGTCAGAGTGCGCGTGGTTGTCAGAGTGGGCTTGGTTGTCAGAGTGGGCTTGGTTGTCAGAGTGGGCTTGGTTCTCAGAGCAGGCTTGGTTGTCAGAGTGCGCTTGGTTGTCAGAGCGGGCTTGGTTGTCAGAGCGGGCTTGGTTGTCAGAGTGCGCTTGGTTGTCAGAGTGCGCTTGGTTGTCAGAGTGCGCTTGGTTGTCAGAGTGCGTGTGGTTGTCAGAGCGGGCGTGGTTGTCAGAGTGCGCTTGGTTGTCAGAGTGCGTGTGGTTGTCAGAGCGGGCGTGGTTGTCAGAGTGCGCTTGGTTGTCAGAGTGCGTGTGGTTGTCAGAGTGGGCTTGGTTGTCAGAGTGCGCTTGGTTGTCAGAGTGCGCTTGGTTGTCAGAGTGCGCTTGGTTGTCAGAGTGGGCTTGGTTGTCAGAGTGAGCTTGGTTGTCAGAGTGCGCTTGGTTCTCAGAGCGGGCTTGGTTGTCAGAGCGGGCTTGGTTGTCAGATTGCGCTTGGTTGTCAGAGTGCGCTTGGTTGTCAGAGTGCGCTTGGTTGTCAGAGTGCGTGTGGTTGTCAGAGTGTGCATGGTTGTCAGAGTGCGTGTGGTTGTCAGAGTGCGTGTGGTTGTCAGAGTGCGCTTGGTTGTCAGAGTGCGCTTGGTTGTCAGAGTGCGCTTGGTTGTCAGAGCGGGCTTGGTTGTCAGAATGCGCGTGGTTATCAGAGTGCGCTTGGTTGTCAGAGTGCGCTTGGTTGTCAGAGTGCGTGTGGTTGTCAGAGTGTGCATGGTTGTCAGAGTGCGTGTGGTTGTCAGAGTGCGTGTGGTTGTCAGAGTGCGCTTGGTTGTCAGAGTGCGCTTGGTTGTCAGAGTGCGCTTGGTTGTCAGAGTGGGCTTGGTTGTCAGAATGCGCGTGGTTATCAGAGTTGGCGTGGTTGTCAGAGTGCGCTTGGTTGTCAGAGTGCGCTTGGTTGTCAGAGTGCGTGTGGTTGTCAGAGTGAGCTTGGTTGTCAGAGTGCGCGTGGTTGTCAGAGTGCGCGTTGTTGTCAGAGTGCGCTTGGTTATCAGAGTGCGCTTGGTTGTCAGAGTGCGCGTTGTTGTCAGAGTGGGCTTGGTTGTCAGAGTGGGCGTGGTTGTCAGAGCGGGCGTGGTTGTCAGAGTGCGCTTGGTTGTCAGAGTGCGCTTGGTTGTCAGAGTGCGCGTGGTTGTCAGAGTGCGCTTGGTTGTCAGAGTGCGCTTGGTTGTCAGAGTGGGCTTGGTTGTCAGAGTGCGCTTGGTTGTCAGAGTGCGTGTGGTTGTCAGAGTGCGCTTGGTTGTCAGAGTGCGCGTGGTTGTCAGAGTGCGCGTGGTTGTCAGAGTGCGCTTGGTTGTCAGAGTGCGCTTGGTTGTCAGAGTGCGCTTGGTTGTCAGAGTGCACTTGGTTGTCAGAGTGCGCGTGGTTGTCAGAGTGCGCTTGGTTGTCAGAGTGCGCGTGGTTATCAGAGTGCGTGTGGTTGTCAGAGTGCGTGTGGTTGTCAGAGTGCGCTTGGTTGTCAGAGTGGGCTTGGTTGTCAGAGTGCGCTTGGTTGTCAGAGTGCGCTTGGTTGTCAGAGTGCGCTTGGTTGTCAGAGTGCGCTTGGTTGTCAGAGTGCGCTTGGTTGTCAGAGTGCGCTTGGTTGTCAGAGTGCGCTTGGTTGTCAGAGTGCGCGTGGTTGTCAGAGTGCGCTTGGTTGTCAGAGTGCGCTTGGTTGTCAGAGTGCGTGTGGTTGTCAGAGTGCGTGTGGTTGTCAGAGTGCGTGTGGTTGTCAGAGCGGGCTTGGTTATCAGAGTGCGCTTGGTTGTCAGAGTGCGCTTGGTTGTCAGAGTGCGCGTGGTTGTCAGAGTGAGCTTGGTTGTCAGAGTGGGCTTGGTTGTCAGAGTGAGCTTGGTTGTCAGAGTGGGCTTGGTTGTCAGAGCGGGCTTGGTTGTCAGAGTGCGTGTGGTTGTCAGAGTGCGTGTGGTTGTCAGAATGCGTGTGGTTGTCAGAGTGCGCTTGGTTGTAAGAGTGAGCTTGGTTGTCAGAGTGAGCTTGGTTGTCAGAGTGCGCTTGGTTGTCAGAGTGCGCGTGGTTATCAGAGTGCGTGTGGTTGTCAGAGTGCGTGTGGTTGTCAGAGTGCGCTTGGTTGTCAGAGCGGGCTTGGTTGTCAGAGTGCGCGTGGTTGTCAGAGTGGGCTTGGTTGTCAGAGTGGGCTTGGTTGTCAGAGTGGGCTTGGTTGTCAGAGCGGGCTTGGTTGTCAGAGTGCGCTTGGTTGTCAGAGTGGGCTTGGTTGTCAGAGCGGGCTTGGTTGTCAGAGTGGGCTTGGTTGTCAGAGCGGGCTTGGTTGTCAGAGTGGGCTTGGTTGTCAGAGTGCGCTTGGTTGTCAGAGTGAGCTTGGTTGTCAGAGTGCGAGTGGTTATCAGAGTGCGTGTGGTTGTCAGAGTGGGCTTGGTTGTCAGAGTGCGCGTGGTTGTCAGAGCGGGCTTGGTTGTCAGAGTGCGCGTGGTTGTCAGAGTGCGCTTGGTTGTCAGAGTGCGCTTGGTTGTCAGAGTGCGCTTGGTTGTCAGAGTGCGCTTGGTTGTCAGAGTGCGCTTGGTTGTCAGAGTGGGCTTGGTTGTCAGAATGCGCGTGGTTATCAGAGTGGGCTTGGTTGTCAGAGCGGGCTTGGTTGTCAGAGTGCGTTTGATTGTCAGAGTGCGCTTGGTTGTCAGAGTGCGCTTGGTTGTCAGAGTGCGCTTTTTTGTCAGAGTGCGCGTGGTTGTCAGAGTGCGCTTGATTGTCAGAGTGGGCTTGGTTGTCAGAGCGGGCTTGGTTGTCAGAGTGCGCGTGGTTGTCAGAGTGGGCTTGGTTGTCAGAGTGCGCGTGGTTGTCAGAGTGGGCTTGGTTGTCAGAGCGGGCTTGGTTGTCAGAGTGCGCTTGGTTGTCAGAGCGGGCTTGGTTGTCAGAGCGGGCTTGGTTGTCAGAGTGCGCGTGGTTGTCAGAGTGGGCTTGGTTGTCAGAGTGCGCTTGGTTGTCAGAGCGGGCTTGGTTGTCAGAGTGCGTGTGGTTGTCAGAGCGGGCTTGGTTATCAGAGTGCGCTTGGTTGTCAGAGTGCGCTTGGTTGTCAGAGTGCGCGTGGTTATCAGAGTGCGTGTGGTTGTCAGAGTGCGTGTGGTTGTCAGAGTGCGCTTGGTTATCAGAGCGGGCTTGGTTATCAGAGTGCGCTTGGTTGTCAGAGTGCGCTTGGTTGTCAGAGTGCGCGTGGTTGTCAGAGTGCGCTTGGTTGTCAGAGTGCGCTTGGTTGTCAGAGTGCGAGTGGTTGTCAGAGTGCGTGTGGTTGTCAGAGTGCGTGTGGTTGTCAGAGCGGGCTTGGTTATCAGAGTGCGCTTGGTTGTCAGAGTGCGCTTGGTTGTCAGAGTGCGCGTGGTTGTCAGAGTGCGCTTGGTTGTCAGAGTGCGCTTGGTTGTCAGAGTGAGCTTGGTTGTCAGAGTGGGCTTGGTTGTCAGAGCGGGCTTGGTTGTCAGAGTGCGTGTGGTTGTCAGAATGCGTGTGGTTGTCAGAGTGCGCTTGGTTGTAAGAGTGAGCTTGGTTGTCAGAGTGAGCTTGGTTGTCAGAGTGCGCTTGGTTGTCAGAGTGCGCGTGGTTATCAGAGTGCGTGTGGTTGTCAGAGTGCGTGTGGTTGTCAGAGTGCGCTTGGTTGTCAGAGCGTGCTTGGTTGTCAGAGCGGGCTTGGTTGTCAGAGTGCGCGTGGTTGTCAGAGTGGGCTTGGTTGTCAGAGTGGGCTTGGTTGTCAGAGCGGGCTTGGTTGTCAGAGCGGGCTTGGTTGTCAGAGTGCGCTTGGTTGTCAGAGTGGGCTTGGTTGTCAGAGCGGGCTTGGTTGTCAGAGTGGGCTTGGTTGTCAGAGCGGGCTTGGTTGTCAGAGTGGGCTTGGTTGTCAGAGTGCGCTTGGTTGTCAGAGTGAGCTTGGTTGTCAGAGTGCGCGTGGTTATCAGAGTGCGTGTGGTTGTCAGAGTGGGCTTGGTTGTCAGAGTGCGCGTGGTTGTCAGAGCGGGCTTGGTTGTCAGAGTGCGCGTGGTTGTCAGAGTGCGCTTGGTTGTCAGAGTGCGCTTGGTTGTCAGAGTGCGCTTGGTTGTCAGAGTGCGCTTGGTTGTCAGAGTGGGCTTGGTTGTCAGAGCGGGCTTGGTTGTCAGAGTGCGCTTGGTTGTCAGAGCGGGCTTGGTTGTCAGAGCGGGCTTGGTTGTCAGAGTGCGCGTGGTTGTCAGAGTGCGCTTGGTTGTCAGAGTGCGCTTGGTTGTCAGAGCGGGCTTGGTTGTCAGAGTGGGCTTGGTTGTCAGAGTGCGCTTGGTTGTCAGAGTGCGCGTGGTTGTCAGAGTGAGCTTGGTTGTCAGAGTGGGCGTGGTTGTCAGAGTGGGCGTGGTTGTCAGAGTGGGCTTGGTTGTCAGAGTGCGCTTGGTTGTCAGAGTGCGCTTGGTTGTCAGAGTGGGCGTGGTTGTCAGAGTGGGCGTGGTTGTCAGAGTGGGTGTGGTTGTCAGAGTGGGCGTGGTTGTCAGAGTAGTCTTGGTTGTGGGAGTGGGTGTGGTTATCAGAGTGCGCTTGGTTGTGGGAGTGGGTGTGGTTATCAGAGTGGGCGTGGTTATCAGAGCGGGCTTGGTTGTCAGAGTGCGCTTGGTTGTCAGAGTGGGCGTGGTTGTCAGAGTGGATGTGGTTATCAGAGTGAGTATGGTTATCAGAGTGAGTATGGTTATCAGAGTGGGCGTGGTTATCAGAGTGGGCGTCGTTGTGGCAGTGGGTGTGGTTATCTGAATGCTCTTGGTTATCAGAGTGGGATTGGTTGTCAATGTGGGCTCGGTTATCAGAGTGGGTGTGGTTGTGGGAGTGGGTGTGGTTGTGGGAGTGGGTGTGTTTGTCAGGGTGGGTGTGGTTATAAGAGTGGGTGTGGTTATCAGAGTGGGTATGGTTATAAGAGTGGGTGTGGTTATACGAGTGGGTGTGGTTATAAGAGTGGGTGTGGTTATAATAGTAGGTGTGGTTATCAGTGTTGGTGTGTTTGTCAGGGTGGGTGTGGCTATCAGAGTGGGAGTGGTTATCAGAGTGGGCGTGGTTGTCATAGTGTGCATGGCTCTCACTGACTGGGTGCTCAGGCCCTTCCTGTTGGTCAGAGTCTAATACAGTGGGCCAAAAAAGCAAATGGAAGAGCAGCCGTCAGAATGTAGGCAGATCCCTCTACACAAGATTAAACACTGACTCTAAATATCTTTACAAAGATCTGCCGGTCTGTAGCAATAAATATTTGAGAGTAATTAGTGAATCGAGGCTGTTAGAGAATATTGCAGGCATTCTCACAGCCATATATTCATGGTGGCCAGCTTTAACAAAACACAGCCACTGCCATACCAGCCAGTCACAAATATAAAGATGGCCTGTAAATATCTAGTATGGTCATCTAATATATGCTTTTTTATTTGAAGCATAAAATATAAATGACTACACCTCTTTTTCAGAAACAGCCTAAGAGTTGTAGTTGATGAACAACCGACAGCACATTCCAAGCAAAACTGAGCTCTACAGCAAAATAAACTTAAGTTGGAATGGGACTGTCAGTGCCCTTCATCTTGTTGAGTACACTAACTTTATAAAGACAGCAAAATAATCAGTTAAAAAAAAAAATGATCGCTGCTTTTTTAATTTAGCAAGCTGAGCTAATCCTTGCCAGCTAAGAGATGATCTGAAAATGAAGCTAGAAGCCCTAGTTATTAACTCGCTTGCTAGTCTTACCTGTGACAGGTGTGCTTGCAGAGCACAGTTTGGTGCCACATTCACTGCAGAACTGCCCACATTTCCTGCTGCACTTTGGGCAATCCATCCTCCTGCCTCTGGGTAAACATCACACAATTACAGCAAGAATAACCAAAGCACCTTGTACAAAAGGTAAAAGTGTTAAGGTTTTGGGATATAAGAGGATTTATATTTTTCAGTATAAATTTAAATCAATGGAGCCTACAGTGTATGAGCTATATGTAGAGTGCCAGACCTGGCTAACAGCATTTTCTAGACAAATGAGAATATACTGTATGTATCATCACAAATCACTAATGCAAATTTACTGTTCATAGAAAAAAAAATCAGATCATATACAGTCAAGCCGGAAAGTCTGAAGACTCCTTTCACGTTCTCCACGTTTTATTACATTACAGACATATTCTACAATAGATTGAGTTAATTTTTTGTCTCAAAATTCTGCACAAAATAGCCCATAATGACAAAGTGAAAACATGTTTTTAGAAACTTTTGCAAATGTATTAAAAATCGAAAACTGAAATTTCTCATTTATATAAGTATTCATACCCTTTGCTTTAACATATTTTTACAGTATCATATTTAATATTTGGTCGCATATCGCTGTTACTTCCTGAAGTCTGT